>JAVIWC010000830.1:0-21898 GCA_031894815.1 Creontiades dilutus
TGAGTACTGCGGTCAAACTGGTAGGACATTTAGGGAACGAATAAAAGAGCATGAAAAGGATTTCAGGGACAACGAAGGTGATTCTGCCTTTGCGAGTCAATCTGAATGAATCCAATCGTAGCTTCAGCTTTGATCTGACAAACAGGCAATATGTAGAATTTCCTCACTTTTGCCCAAAGGGAGGTATGTTGGATGTGTTAGAAAAATTCGAAATTGTTAAGAGTGTCAGGAAAATGTTTAAATGACGTCATTCCTCAAAATATTTCACCATTATTGGGTTCTTTCTTGCAATAAGTTTGGCTCCGCCTCTCCATAATGATACTGTTTGTGCCCCTTTCACTTAGTAAGCTTCGAGTGCCATTGGTTGGTTCTCCCCGCCCCCTTTCACTTCCTTGAGCCAATAGGATTCAATCTCCTCTCACTCCTATATAAGATATGCTTTCTGTGATGTACTTTCAGTTCATGTTTCTTACTGATGATGACCTAACCGTCGAAATCGATTTAACACTGTAACTCTTTCGTGGAAATATAGACAACGTTCTTACTCCGTTATTTGAAATGGGTTTCCAAAACTTCTTCGCGAGTGACTTGGTCTACCCATCTGTGAACCGGATGATGTCATTGGAGCCCCTTCCCCCGGACTGATTCTAATAGGGCGCCCCTGTACTGACCCTCACACCAGAGGGTCGTCCCTAAAAATGCATAATTCTCTCTGAGAAAGAGTGGGACTCACCGTTTGTTTCCAGTGAGTGTAGGGCGACTCGGGGGAAGTCGACAGCCAAACCCGCTTGTGGCATTTGGTGAACTCTACTGTGAAATACGTCACTAGCGCTTGGATATAATCGTCTCTGAACACCTGAAAAAAAAGGATACGACGTCAATAAACTTCAAGAATAGAATACAACTAAATAGAATATCATTGATTGAAATAGAATCATCAAATCATCACTGGTTTAGGGGGTTGGGTACCCCCCACTCCGCGCTTCTCGAATTAATATGATTTTACATAACTTTCAATTACGTCATAAAATAACTTTATTATATACCATTAGAACCGCCAGGAACTCCAGTTTCCAATAAGTGTCGACATTTTGTCAATTGAGGAGCTTACTTTCAAGAAAACGTTTTTTTCTCAATTTTCTATCTCTGAATATGTGTTGAATCAGATCCCCCTATCATTTCCGAACAAAACAGAACACATCCACGTCAAATCCGGGGTTAAAGTTACGTGTTTGCATCAAAATGTAACAAATCCGTCCCCTACATTTTTTTTCAGTGCCTTGCAATCGAAATGGCACATATCCTCCGAATTTCGTCAGGCGATGAGTCGTGGGTTTTCAAAAAAGGCGCATATCCGAAAAAGAAGCATCGCGCCTTCGTCTTGACGTTGAATATTTACACGAGAGACAGATGGCAGGCATGACAAATGGAAATATGGAGTCAGGTAAAGTTTTCAATAAAAAATACATAAAGGAGACTCAATTCTTTCTTATTCAAAATTCACAAATCCATGAGTTTTGATCAAAAGGGCACATTTCCAAAGTGAAAATGGATATATAGCCTCGTGTTTTGGAGAAAATTGATTCATATTCTAAGGCATCTTTTCACACATTACTCCAATGAGAAACTGCAGAAAAACATCTCCACTAATCTGCAAATCTTTTTTTTTTTACTTCCTGAACATTTTGTCGGAGTGGATATGTGCCTGTTTGAAAGTAAGATCCTCAATTCGCTTTTTAACAAACCTTGTAGAGGTTCGACAAAGTTGATATTTTCTAATGACAAAAAAAATGTCACTTTTTCCCAAATTTGTTCCGTTTTCTTCTTTATTCAACTATCTACCGTCTTCTTGGTTTTTTCTAACAATTCGCAACTATATTTAGAGCAACTAGACGGATCGGATTTGATTTACGCGCAAAATCTGATTTTTTTGTATCGATAAGAAAAGATACCCTAAAAGTATCCATGAAAACGCTGCGAATTCTTTGAAACCAGATTAGTACAATGGTGTTCGGAAAAAGGATTAATGCTATCTGTGTCCAAGTCTCGAGTCGTTCCATTTACTAGAAAACGAAACATCCTGATCGGTTCCACCATTCTACTGGGAAGCAACACATACAAAATGGAATCAGACATGAAATTTCTGGGAGTGATATTGGATAAAAACCTTACTTGGAAAAAACACATTGATAATGTGCTAAATAAAAGCGAAAAATATTACAACATACTCAAGTCTGTAACTAGTATGAGGTGGGGATCAGATCCTGAAATAGCACTGATATTCTTCCGAGCTACTATCCGATCAATTATAGATTACGGCAGCATCTTTTATGGACAAGCATGCAAAACGCATCTCGACAAAATATCTAGGTTGCAATATAAATGTGTGAGACGATGTCTTGGATTTCTGCCATCAACCCCCATAAATGTGTTACTAGCGGAATCTGGTGAACTTCCCTTGGAGCAACGTAGAATGATGTTGGCTGATCGTTATTTAACGAAACTAAAATCACTCGAAAGTCCTATTTTACAAGATATTGCATCATTGTCAGTCGAATACCTCACCAACGAAATGTTGATTAGAAAAATAAATCCACCATTAGTAGAAAGCTTCATTGGTGAACACATTGACCAAACTGTGGTGGATTCTAACAGATTACCACCACGATTTCGGCTGACATTATCTGAGTTGATGGTTCCTCTCAGAGTATCATACTTTTTACCAATGAATCGAGAAGGAAGAGAGCTCAACGTTACCTTCATGGAACACGCTCGATCGAGGTGGCCTGAGAGCAGGTGGATATTCACAGATGGTTCCAAGAGTGGCAACTTAGTTGGATGTGCATGTTATATGCCAAATGAAGGGATCGAAAGGATGTACAAGTTACCGCAAAATGCATCGAGTTATACAGCTGAAATTACAGCAATACTGCAGGCTGTGAAACACGTTACTCAGACGGGTCTGAGGAACGATAAATGGGTTATTTTCACGGACAGTATGAGTTGCCTGAAGATATTGAACGCGCCTAATCATAGACGAGCGGATAACCCTATATTGATTGACATCATGAAATGCACACGACATTGTTACAATAATAATATAGACCTGAATTTTGTATGGATCAAAGGTCACGCCGGTATAAAGCATAACCAGAAAGTGGATGAGTTGGCAAAGCGTGGGGCGTTGGGTGGAGAGATACTCAATATCTCCATCCCCTACACAGATTTATATCCACTAATTCGACATTTCTGGAAGGAAAAGTGGCGAAGGAAGTACAAAAGCTCAGTAAAAGGGTTGTATTACTTGGCCCTTCAACCGGAAGTTCCATCATCGCCGTGGTTCATAGGAAACAATGTATCTAAGTCATGGTGCAGAACTATCGTCAGGCTAAGATCCAACCATGGTATATGTGATGAATATTTGAACCGTCTCAATTCTCGTGAATCATCTCTATGCCATCACTGCGAGTGTGCGACCGGATCAATGGAGCATCTCTTCATGGACTGTCCAGTATTTTATTGCGAACGAGATCAGATGTTTTCAGAATTGTCCCAACTAACGACGCAGCCCTTTAATTTTCAACATCTACTATCATTGAATGACATTCGTGTATTCAAAATCATGTACAATTATACAGTGCAGTGTAATTTTTATATTTGAATAGAATAAGGATAAAATTAAGTCCACAATACACACACACACACACACACACACACACACACACACACACACACACACACACACACACACACACACACACACACACACACACAGGTGTGAAAAAATAAATAAAATCAGATTAGTTTGGCCAAATCAATTTGAATTTTTGGCATATTATCAAATTGAAATTTTGGCAAATTAATTTGAACCTTTGGCACAAATCAATTTTAATATTTTTGGCATCTCAATTGAAACATTTGGCATATCAATTTATACTTTTCACACACCCAACTAATCTAATATTCCACCCCATATAATGTTCAATAAACGTGTTTTCTCTCTCAAAAAAAGAATGCTGTGAACCTGTTTAGTGAAAGTTAGAAACAAAATATTCAAGAAAAATTACATTATTCATTAATGAAAGATGTAAATCAGCCTCTTTTGACAAGTGTTACCGAAACTTCAAAATGCCTCTATACAGTGTATGGAAACTAGGGGTAATACCGTGCACTTAACTTTGGAACCATACAATCAAGGGGCAGAACGTCATAAAAATGTTTTTCTTGCACGAATGGCTGTAGAATTTATCCTATTTTCGATATCTGAGCATTTCCCTTACATAAAAGGATTTTTAAAGGGAAAACAGCCGTGAATGTTAATTAAGTGGTTTGGGCGGAGGGGTAATGCTTGCCCGTACTATGGGGTAATGACGCCCAACCCCGAGAACTGAATTATGTTCCCCTCCCAACCGTCATTTAACTCATTTTTTTTCAAGTTAGAAGGTTAAATGTATTTATAACAATAAAAACCAAGAAAACAGTCAATAAACTAGTTAAAATGAATGACAACTTAGAAATAGGTAAACTACAGTCTTGTATATAGAACTTTTTTGAACCATCATTAATATTTAGCTTTTCATTCTTTACAAAATTATAAAATAGCCTCGCATACATCACTTAATCCGTGATCAGGTCGTCCCATATAACACATGTGATGGCTGCTGTGATTGCAGTGCTCGCAATTCTACTTTGGCGAATTATTATTGGCTTCTTGGTAAATTTTACACAAGCTGTCCACAAAAGACGAAGTCAAGAATTCTTCAACATCTTCGTCTGTGTCTATAACGAGGTCTCCCTCAGAGATATCTCCCCAGTCATCACTGTTACTGCTCTCACTTCTGGTTATCTTGCGCTTCTCTTTCGTCTTACAATTTTGATTTATTATTCAATAATAAACCATTGTAATCGCTCTCGACAAAACGCAAATTCTTTCACTGTTTATTATTCAATTGGTTTGCGTTCATGATTTGAATTTCACAAGCTTTGGAGTTTTATTCAAGGTGATAGAGCACACAAATATGCGATCAATCCAAATGATTTTTTGAGAACAGATTTACGTGCATATCTGAAATTCAGTAATCGCTCTATCACCTGTGAAACACGAAATTTAAATCATGAGAAAGAATTTGCAGCGTTTTTTTTATTTATTTTTCCAAATTTGTTTCGTTTACTAATTGAAAATGCAACTTTACTTTCACAATAATTTCGGGGGGGGGGGGGGGGGCTCCCCCCCCCCCCCCCCCCCTGGCTACGGCCCTGACAAAGGATATTAAATGAGGAGTTAGCACGTACCTGAAGTGTGAAATCCGACGTGAACTGTAGGTCAGATTTAGTGACTGTGTACAGATCTACTTCCCTAATGAGAGCGGAATTGGTAACCACCTGTAATCAATATAAAACACTTTTATTACCACACAATTTCCATGTTTTGACGTCTGTTTCACTGACCGCCATCTTTTAATCCGACGGCTTTAGAATAGCTGACGTGCGTTTTATATAATATATACATATTATACATATACATATACATATTATGTAAAGAATGCGCCTTCAACCTATGCATTCTACATTCTCTCTGCAGTCACTCGATAATCCGGCGAAACATGTGAACGAGAGCCGCCTGTTATCAGTGCAAATTGATAAGTAAATAAAACAAGGTGCTGTGAAATATTAAGAACTCGAGTGAAGAGAAAAACGCCAGAATAAGGGCTTTAAATGTTGTTTTCTCTTGTTTTACAGGTGAGTGAACATTGTAGACTATTATAATTATAGTGGATTTATTGGTACTTAAAATAGTTTCGTTACGTCTTATTATCAATAAACTCTTGTTTTACAGAGAAAAGCACTTATCGTCCTTCAATCATCCTTCGGGAAGTAAAAATCCTTTATACAGGGTGTCCCACGAGTTGTTCCCCCCCCCTCCTAAAATCGTCCAAACGGGAGTAAACAAAAAAAAAATTTTTTTGAATCTTCATAAGTTTTTCCAAGGATCTCAAATATCATATTTGCGCACCCCGCGCAACTGCGCAATCTTGCGCAACTGACACTAACTTTCTTATTTTAAATGGGAACCTCAATTTTTTATTGCAGATTCGGATTCTACTCAAAATTTCATGAAAATTTGACCCCTCAATCAATTTTTTTGATTGCGCGCAACCGGTTCAGCGAGCACGAAAAGTTGCGCAACCCCCAAATTGTCAAATAGTGGATGATGGTGAACTCTAAAGTGTGGCACATGAATTTTCATTGTTTTTTAACGCTGATTCACGTGGTGCTATCCGTTTCTTGATTCGGCTCAGTTTTTGCGGAATAATGACCTAAATTTGGTTATTTCTCGTGAAAAAATCATCTTTTTTCGCGCGTGTGTTTGCACATGAAATTTCATAGGTAATTATCCATTTCCTTTCCGGCCTCCTTTTTCAACCGGACCTCGAAAACTAATCCCCGTAAAAATCTGAAAACAGGCGCCTAAGATTTAAAAAAACGCACAAGAAATAACCAAATTTAGGTCATTATTCCGCAAAAATTGAGCCGAATCAAGAAACGGATAGCACCACGTGAATCAGCGTTAAAAAACAATGAAAATTCATGTGCCACACTTTAGAGTTCACCATCATCCACTATTTGACAATTTTGGGGTTGCGCAACTTTTCGTGCTCGCTGAACCGGTTGCGCGCAATCAAAAAAATTGATTGAGGGGTCAAATTTTCATGAAATTTTGAGTAGAATCCGAATCTGCAATAAAAAATTGAGGTTCCCATTTAAAATAAGAAAGTTAGTGTCAGTTGCGCAAGATTGCGCAGTTGCGCGGGGTGCGCAAATATGATATTTGAGATCTTTGGAAAAACTTATGAAGATTCAAAAAAAATTTTTTTTGTTTACTCCCGTTTGGACGATTTTAGGGGGGGGGGGGGACAACTCGTGGGACACCCTGTATATACAGGGTGTCCCGCACTTAGTGTAAAAAAAAAATTTGGGTATTTTTTTTTCTTTTCTCAACCCGTTGCTGAGATATGCTATTTTTAAGAGTTTTTTCAAAAAATCGCGTTTTTCGCCATTAAAACACTTTTTTCTAGGCAATTTCCCAACATTTTTGCACATTT
Organism: Creontiades dilutus; assembly: GCA_031894815.1. NCBI lineage: Eukaryota > Metazoa > Arthropoda > Insecta > Hemiptera > Miridae > Creontiades > Creontiades dilutus. The sequence goes on from JAVIWC010000830.1 coordinate 7,104, forward strand.
GACCACATTTTCGGAATTTGCGTTAAATTTCCTATGAGATGAAGTTACTTTGATTTCCAAAACGCATCTTCCAAACACCGAAATTTTCAATCAAAGATGAACATTTTTCGCAAAGTGAAATTTTTCAAAAACTTGGAACGCTTGGCGTGACCACAAAAATAATTTTTTTCGTTGTCAAATTTGATAAAAACTTCTCCCACTTCTAAGCTTTCCAACGGCGTCTCAACCATTTAATTCTGATTGGAATTGACGGAGAAATTAAAGTTCGAATGCCAGAAAACGTGTAGTTCGTTTTAACGTAAGTTGGTAGGTGACGTACGATATGGGCCACAGAAACTGATTTTTCTCGATTTCAATTAATGTTTTCCGGCATTCAACCACAGGTTCGAATTGGGCGTTAAATTTCCTGTAAGAAGAGGTTCATTTGGAAATGTGATGAACAGTATCATCATGTTTAGGTTTGTTATGTATCATAAAAATGAACGATTCTTTTATAGTTTTACTAGTTTAATGGCCCTGCTACGCAGGTTAAAAAGAAATAGGTGAATAACACAATGAGGGAGTATAATAACAATAAGCAAAGTCAACAAATTGTGCATCCCAAATCCCCGAGGAGGGGAGCAGGTCGGTTTGCCCCGGAGACAGGGAGGGAGAATTCCACCCACCCAGCGTTACCACCCCCTGAAACGTCGATATACTCTGATAAGCTCGTCTTTATATAGTTTTATAGTTGGTCACCTGTTTCGGATCTACGACATCGACTAGAGGTTCGGTGATAGCGACGCTGCGGATGGAAGACATGTCGAAACCGTAAACGTTATCCCACCAGTTGATCTTCTCGTCTTTGTACTGTCGATCCTCGATCGCCGTGAGGTAGAGGCAGGCTCGGTCCGGGAACAGCATACCACCGGGTTTCAACCACTTGTCCCGAGCGAACAGTACCGTGTCCAACATACTCTCGTAGAAGAGGCAATAACCAGCAGAAAACCAGTAAACAAAGTTTTGTAGCAATGATGGTACAAACATTATCATATCACATGACATCGAAATTAAACAAAGGTTTTCTGTAGAAGAGGTTTTGCAGCAATGATGGTACAGCTTATACATGGTGCAACATTATCATATCACATATGATATCAAAATTAAAGCGTTTCCAAAGGTTTTCTGTAGAAGAGGCAATGCTTGCAGAAGGCCAGCAGAGAACCAATAATCTACAGTGTTGCAGCAATGATGGTACAGATAATTATATCATGTTGCATATGACATCAGAACTTCAGTGTTTCCAAAGATTTCTGTAGAAGAGTCAATGCTTGCAGAAGGCCAGCAGAAAACCAATAAATAACAGTGACATAGTAGGGGATGCTGCTGCAGTAAATTATATCATGTCACATATGAATCAAAACTTCAGTGTTTCCAATGGTTTTCTGTAGAAGAGGCAATGGCTGCAGAAGGCTAGCAGAAAACAAAGTATCAACAATGTTGCAGCAATGATGGTACAATCAACAATAGCATATCACATATGACATCGAAATTAAAGCGTTTCCAAAGGTTTTCTGTAGAAGAGGCAATGCTTGCAGAAGACCAGCGAAGAACCAATGAATAACAGTGACATAGTAGGGGATGCTGCTAGTCAATTATGCCCCGCAGAAGGCCAGCAGAAAACCAATAAACAATAGTGCTGCAGCAATGATGGTACAGACAATTATATCATGTTGCATATGACATCAAAACTCAAGTGTTTTCAAACGTTTTCTATAGAAGAGGCCCTGCCCTGCAGAAGGCCAGCAGAAAACCAGCAAACATAGTTTTGCAGTAATGATGGTACAGCTCATACCACATGGTGCAACATTATCATATCACGTCTGATATCAAAATTAAAGCGTTTCCAAAGATTTTCTGTAGAAGAGGCAATGTCTTGCAGAAGGCCAGCAGAGAACCAATAAACAACAGTGTTGCAGCAATGATGGTACAGCCAATTATATTCATGTAAGCAAATTAGAGAAGAACATGTCAGAAAAAAAACAAGTTTTGAGCTATTAAAGACACTTGAAACAAAATTCATCCAAATTTTGACCACTTTTTCGGATTCAGAGTTGAAATCAGAACTACTATTCAAAAAAATAAATCAATACTATTCAGAAATAGTGAATCACTCTTGAACTGAAAAAAACATTTGAAAATTTATGCTCGAAAATCGTTCTGAAAATATAATTAGTGTTCATTAAAATTGTTTAAAAATCCGCAAATTCGTGGATCCCTACAATCGTTTAGTTCGTTTGGTACACATAAAATAGAACGGTATGGATTTAGTATCACATTTATAATAAAAAATCATTTTTGTCCACAAATTTAACGCCTAAGAACTGAAAATTAACGCCATATGATTCGTTAATTAATGAAAATTCGCTAAAATGGTCATGCTACTTCTAGGAAACCACGTTTCGGGCTGTAAAAACCCAAGTTTTTTCCATTTTAAAACGAATTTTCTTCGAATTTCCACCATATTTTGAACTGAAAAATGTATCGCTTTGTTCGTTTGGTACCACATTTATTGATAAACGTCATTTTTGTCCACGAAATTCTCCACTTGTCCAATTTTTAACGTAATGATGGTAGCAAAAAAATATAAAAATTTGCTCAAAATGGTCATGTTTTATGGTACAGACAATTATATCATGTTGCATGTGACATATTAAAAGCACTGTTTCGCACAACGTTTTCTACAGAAGAGGCCCTGCTCTGCAGAAGGCCTAATTAAACTGAACCAAAAATTACAGTGTTGCAGGAATGATGGTCAGATAATTATATCATGTTGTTATGACATCGAAATCAGTGTTTCCAAAGGTTTTTATTCATTAAACCTGTCCTGCAGAATGCCAGCAGAAAACCAATAAAACAATGTTGTGGACCCCCTGAAAATTTCATGGTTTACGTTTCAAAGGGTGTAGAATCCGAATCTGCAATAAAAATTTTTCCGTCCGTCCGCCGTACGCACGATTTTTCCGAAACGGCTGGAGCAAAAAATCTGAAATTTTCAGGAAAAATCCATCTTGATCCGACGACGCCCCAATTCTTGAGCCAGCTCTCTCACTTAATTTAAAGTGCCCTTTAAGGGTTGTCAAAGTTTTGTAAAAAAAAACCTTATAACAAGTCGAATCGGCCTAAATTTGTACTCTTTTTGAAGAATACTCCACGAGAAATCGAATGAGCCCCTCCCCAGGTCTATAGGTGAAACCATTCCCGATGTATGGCCCGATCTATGGTGCCAACATTTGCGTTATTTTGGTTTATTATTGTTTTTGTTTTGATATCAGTAACCTAGTGATGTAGTGAATGTGGATACTGGAGAGAATCAGAGATGGGCAAATTCTGATTCACATCACCTTAAGGTGTAAATCCGAATACGAATAAATTCATATTCACAAGTGTAAATGCGAATGGATTGATATTTGCAATTGTGAATACGAATACGAATCTACTCTCACACTTTGATTCACTGGATTCACAATTTGATTCGCCGGAAATTCAACTCGAAACGCCAATCCAAAGTCGGAAAATACGTCAAAATAATGAAATTAATAAATAATTAGATAAATAGGCAATAAACCAGGAGATTTCCGAGCATCGAAGGTGAATTGGGGTAACAGGTGTTCTCGCTGAACTTCCTTCGCTGTATCTACTCCCAAAAAATAGCCAATCACGCAGATATTCCTTCGAATTAAGCGAATTTATTCAGATAACCTGCGGGGAAAAAACGGTGGTTTTCTTTGAAAATTTGCTAAAAATTAAGTGTTAGGAAAGAAAATACGAGTGGACTTGAGAAATGTATATTATCGCTGCAGTAATGTATATAAGATGATTGCTTCTGGAAAACAGGGTCCAAATAGAAAACTGCATATCGCGGAATTGAAAGCCCATAAAGCGATTACTTATTAGCATTAATTTACGATTCAAACGATCGAAAACTACATAGAAAGCCGTTGTTATTAGTAAATAGTTATTATTCTTACTGAAACGTCATTTTTGTCCACTGAAATTCTAAATGCCTTCCAATTTGGTCAAAGTACAAAAAAAAATAAAAATGTTTTAAAAAACCAAAAAATGCAAATTCTGAATGAGTGTCTAATTTGATCTTTTTTTTTTTTTGTCCTCAAATTAAACTCATTCAGTGAAATTAAAACAGGATTTTGTTATTTATATATTATTAGTTGATTAACAAGTTGAGCAAATTCGTGATTTGAACAAATTCTTTCATTAAAATGAATAAACAGATAAATCCAAATTAAGAGATTCTGAGTTTTCCTGTTGTCGTCGTGTTTATTTTCATTTGCGTTTGCGGAGTGTGCGTAGTAATGAAATGCATAGGTATAGAGCGAATATTTATTGAATTTTCAACGGCCACTGAGCGGTTTCCCAATGCGAACAGGCATACCAACTTGTTAATTATGATGCAAATTTTCTCAAGTGGCCTGTCCAACATATATAAGATGATTACTTTTGGAAAACAACTTTTCCGGTTTGAAAGCCCATAGTCATTTTAGGATCGAACTCCGTTGTTATTAGTAAATAGTTTGTACTTATGAAACGTAAGAAAGATAACCATAAAAAACGCTGCGAATTCTTTCACTGGGGTTTATTTTTCAATTGGCTCGCGTTCATGATTTGAATTTATACTAAGCTTTGGAGTGTGCGTGTTTCACAGGTAATAGAGCGATTATTGAATCAGGAGATATGCATAGAGCACGTAAATCGGTTCTCAACCAAAATACCTATTTGGATTGATCAGTTGATCATATTTGTGTGCCTCCAAACACTTCAATAATCGCTCTATCACCTGTGAAACACGCACACTCCAAAGCTTAGTAGAAATTCAAATCATGAACGCAAGCCATATTGAATAATAAGCCCCAGTGAAAGAATTAGCAGCGTTTTTTTGTTCGTTGGGTACCCGATTCCCTCAACCTACTTAGTTCCAAAGATTTTACCTGCGCTCAATTTCGAAGATCGTACTTCCTATCGGTTTTCTCTTACAGCGTTCCGAGTGCCTAAATAATACAGCATCTACCGGGACTACGATTAGTTCTCCTGTCACGGAAATGATCAGAAAGAACTTATGGCCAGTAGCGGCGACCAATTTCGTTATTCTACAACACGAAGTACACTCTAACAATCAATATTTGAATTAGGAAAAGAACGAGCTCTCAATGAACGAAAATCGGACGGTTTCCCGACGACGGAGGCAGTGAGAACTCGCCCTGAGAGAAGGAATACGTCCCTCTCCGTTCCGATCAGGGAAAACGACAGAGAGAAGGAAAACTTGAGAGCAACGAGAAGGTTTGTGGACCATGGAACTATGAGGATTATGGATCATACAATCTTTTCGTTGAAGGGTTCAATCTTTATGAAAAAACGCTGCAAATTCTTTCACTGGGGTTTATTATTCAATTGGCTTGAACGCAAGCCAATTGAATAATAAACCCCAGTGAAAGAATTTGCAGCGTTTTTTCTTAACATCTTACCGAATCAGACAAATTATGAAAACCATGAAATGTTGGATGCGAGTTTATGCGGATATAATGATGGAAAAATCGTACAAACCCAATACATTCCTGTCCGTAGTATATTCATGAAAAATATGCAAAAAGACTTACGACAAAAAGTGGATGAATAATAGAGAAACAAATAAACGGAAAGAGGACTGCGGGGAGGAGTGGGAAATTCCTTAACTATTCCATTTACTTGAAAAAGTTACCAAGTACCAGTATCTCGGTGTCATCCCGGACTCGGCCCTCATATGGGATCAGCGTATTAATTATCTGCACTCCAAACTCCGAAAATTTGTGTACATATTTTACCATGTAAAGTCTATTTTGTCAACAGAATGGTTGAAGTTAGTGCTGTACCTTGCACATGCTTGTACTTGGAGCCACCCGTAACTTTCTGAATTTGGAGTAAGGAGGTAAATATTATTTTCCAATAATCCACGAGCCCACACATCACCAAAAAGTAGGAATACAATTTCAAAGCTGATGGCAAGACTATTATCCAACTGGAAGGTTATAACGTTTTCGCGGTGTTGTGATGTAATTTTCTGAGGCAGCTGAGGAAGTGATTACCACGCAAGTAAGAACAAATTTAAGGTGATTAATACTGAACTTTGTAGTGAAGTATCTTATTTAAAAATCAAGTCACTCTCCATCAAAACATTGACATTTGGTCATCCAGGCTGTTTTTCATGTATGATATACTCGTTCGTACCTTGAGCCACTTTTGTGTTTGTACCATGAACCATCTGGAGGTGAGTTGATGGTGATAGGAGTTTTATGGTTTGAATCTGTATATTAGAGATACCTCGGAGTAAACTGAACATCAAAAGGCATTAGTAGGAGGGGAGAAATTACTTTTGGACTTTCATTCAACGGAATGCATGTCATGTAGGGCCGAACTCGATCTCAACAAGTGATTTCAGAAAATTAAGGTTCCTTCCAATGAACTCAGCCTGACATTTTAAGGCACTTCCTCCTTTTTTTTTCGATCTCTGAGCATCCTGATTTCATTGAAATGTTCATCCAACCTAAGTCAATTGAGAGACCTAAGTCAATATTTCAAGACTTAGCTTTTCAAAATATCACAGTTCAGTCCATAATGATTATATTAATATTTTTCCTAAGTTTTAGTGAAATCTCACCTCAAACGAATGACATCCTATCTAAGTCAATATTTCAAGAATGAGATTTCAAAACAGTTCAGTCCTAATGATTATATTAAAATGTTTCCCAAGTTTTAGTGAGATATCATCTGTGATAGCCGACACCATCTATCGGCTATCAGCGGAACAATTGCGAGAGGAGAGGCGAGGAGTGACTGGGGGAAGGAGAGATAACGAAAACTAGCGACAAGCCCCTCTCCTTACCACTTTCTACCCAGCTCTCATCCGACCAGGTAATCTGTTCATTCAATTTCCGTATTTAAATCAAATTGATATTAATATCCCAGATCCATCCTATTAACCGAACTCCTGACCTAATACCACCTGCGGTGCTATTTCATAAAAAATAAAAATATTAAAGGAATACATAAATCGTTTCCACATCGTGGTTAATAGGAGTCCCATAGTAATTCTCGGAGCAATAAATACAATTATTGAATAAAGAAGCCAAGTTGTTACTAAAAACCTTGTGTATAATCATTCTTGAACCTTATATATCCATATATAAAATAACCTTAGCTGTTAATAAGGTAAAAGGGAGAATAATATCAAGAAATCGTAATCAAGTAAAGGTAAATTTGGTATAACAATTCCTTTCAGTATTACACATCTGAAATGAATGACAATTAATAGTTCCTATTTGCATCTGTGACAATAAAAAAAAGAAGTTTTTTAGTAAGTCACGTTTAACTTTCCTGCTGAATCTGAGAAACTGCTCGAATTACTATTAATCGTATATGTGGCTCAAGGTACATCCACAGTTGGCTCCAGGTACAACCATATTTGTTCCATGAGCCATGAGGGTTTTGGGAAAATTGGGTCGTATGTACAGATGAATGCTGATTTAAATATTATGAAAATTGGTTTCAGAATGACATATTGGTACGGAGTGGAGCTTTCCCTAGCCGCCTGAGTAAACTGTTAACTCTGCAAAAGGCTGTCCTGAAACTGATGCTATCGAAACACAAGCGTTTTTGTAGTGTTTCTCTACCGGGAAGCCAAAGTGTTCACCGTTCGCCAATTATTTGTAAAAGCCCTCGTTCTTTCTTTTTTCACAAGGACCCCTCCATTGTAGATAAACCCTACGGTCATCAGCATAATCCAAAAATTTCGTTGACCCTCACTTCTAGGATCCCCCAATATTTAATTTATTTAGTTTTCAATTCACTACCGGCTAATTTAAAAACTGCTAATAACATGACACGTTCTGTTTTTAAGAAATGTATATTTACATGGTTAATTAATTTGGGTCCAGAAAATGTGGAAGAGCTATTGACAAGCATGTATAGGGAATAAGTGGAAGATAATGTTTTTTGTTTTGTTTTTCAATTTTTTTTTGTTATAAAGTGAAGGAAATTTATGATTTTGGTTTATTATTCAGTAATAAACCATTGTAATCGCTCTGGAAAAAAAAATTCTAACCTTCCCTGAAAATTTCATGGTTTACGTTTCAAAGGGTGTAGAATCCAAATGTGCAATAAAAAATTTTTCCGTCCGTCCGCCGTACGCACGATATCTCCCAAACGGCTGGAGCAAAAAGATCTGAAATTTTCAGGAAAAATCCATCTTGGTCCGACGACGCCCCAATTCTTGAGCCAGCTCTCTCACTCAATTTAAAGTGCCCTTTAAGGGCTGTCAACGTTTTGTAAAATCCCTAGAAACCTCAAAACAAGTCGAATCGGCCTAAATATTTACCTATTTGAAGAACATACCATGAGGAATCGAATGAGCCCCTCCCCACGTCCCTAGGTTAAACCATTCCCGATGTATGGCCCGATTTATGGTGCCAACATTTGCGTTTTTTCGTTTATTACTGTTTGTTTGTAACCTAGTGATGTCCGGCCGATAGCGTCGAGTTGTAGTGAATGTGGATACTGGAGTGATAGCCGATGTGAATACTTGTTGTGTAGTTAGTAGCCGATACACGGGTTGAAGCATTCTGATATGCATGAAACGCTGATAATATATAGGTAAATATTATTACTGGGGTTTATTATTCAATATTATTACTGGGGTAAATAAGTATTCTTTCACTGGGGTTTATTATTCAATTGGCTTGCGTTCATGATTTGAATCTTACTAAGCTTCGGAGTGTGCGTGTTTCACAGGTGATAGAGCGATTATTGAATTTCAGGAGATATGCATAGAGCACGTAAATCGGTTCTCATCCAAAACACCTATTTGGATTGATCAGTGATGATATTTCTGTGCCCCCTCTACATCTGTCTACCTTTGGCTACATCGTTTAAATTTGGATTTGGGGAAGTTTTAACGCAATACGAGTGCCAAAGGACTTGATAAATTATAGATGTTTTTATTGCGGTGGGGTATTGAGGTTCAATAAAAAAACGCTGCAAATATTTCCACTGGGGTTTATTATTCAATCGGCTTGCGTTCATGATTTGAATTTCTACTAACCTTTGGAGTGTGCTTGTTTCAACTGATCAACTGATCAATCCAAATAGGTATTTTGGTTGAGAACCGATTTACGTGCTCTATGCATATCTCCTGAAATTCAATAATCGCTCTATCACCTATGAAACACGCACACTCCATTCTTTGTCGTCGTTATGGAAGTTTCTGTTGAAGAAACGTTATACCCCTTGGGAAATTGCTCAACTATCGACGTTGATCATGGAAAGGAGAAGCGTAAGCTTGAAAAGGACTGAACCAAATGTCATCAAATTCGGCTTAAAAATCAGATATTGATCCTAGATTATCCTCTCAAACTAGCATCACGATCAATTAATCGATTAATTAATTAAAATAGGTTTTTAGGTGTTTCCAGTAACGACTTAACCAAATTTCATCAAATTGGGCTCAAGGAATCGGCTATAGTTCATTCATGAAATTGGCATCGCGAGCGATCAACACTAAAGGGTTAAAACCAAGGTCTAAACTTCTAAAAAACATATCAAAATGATCCTTTAAAAACGCTGCAAATTCTTTCACTGGGTTTATTATTCAATTGGTTTGCGTTCATGATTTGAATTTCTACTAAGTTTCGGAGTGTGCGTGTTTCACAGGTGATAGAGCGATTATTGAATTTCAGGAGATATGCATAGAGCACGTAAATCTGTTCTCAACCAAAATACCTATTTGGATTGATCAGTTGATCATATTTGTGTGCCTCCTGAAACTCAATAATCGCTCTATCACCTGTGAAACACGCACACTCCAAAGCTTAGTAGAAATTCAAATCATGAACGCAAGCCAATTGAATAATAAACCCCAGTGAAAGAATTTGCAGCGTTTTTTTGTGTGTTGGGTCCCCAATTCCCTTACCCTACTTAGTTCTAACGATTTTACCTGCGCTCAATTTCGAAGATCGTACTTCCTATCGGTTTTCTCTTACAGCGTTCCGAGTGCCTAAATAATACAGCATCTACCGGGACTACGATTAGTTCTCCTGTCACGGAAATGATCAGAAAGAACTTATGGCCAGTAGCGGCGACCAATTTCGTTATTCTACAACACGAAGTACACTCTAACAATCAATATTTGAATTAGGAAAAGAACGAGCTCTCAAAGAACGAAAATCGGACGGTTTACCGACGACGGAGGCAGTGAGAACTCGCCCTGAGAGAAGGAATACGTCCCTCTCCGTTCCGATCAGGGAAAACGACAGAGAGAAGGAAAACTTGAGAGCAACGAGAAGGTTTGTGGACCATGGAACTATGAGGATTGTGGATCATACAATCTTTTCGTTGAAGGGCTCAAATTATGAAAAAAGGCTGCAAATTCTTTCACTGGGCTTTATTTTTATTATTCAATCCAAAATCAGTCAAAAATCTCATATTCTAGGTTGAAAATGTTTGACGAAAATTGTTCAAAAAATATGACGCAATTTTTACTGACATGCACGTTAGAAAATTGAAAATTCAAAAAATTCAATCATTATTCGCTCAAATTTTTACTGACATACTCAAAAGCGACCAGAAATGTTTTTCGTTTCATAGACATTTTAACAACCAACAAGGAAGGGATAGAGGGAATTTTCCTGGAAAATCTTGAAACATGCCATCCTACGTTGATTCGTTTCGAATCATACGTGTAACTGCAATCATGTTTCATCGTGATAGATTTCGTTACAAGGGCATAATTTTCCAATAATTCAATCGAAAATCTCATTTTTTTTGAAAATGTTTGATGTAGACGCTATGTGCTGAAAATTGTTCAAAAAAACGTCATTATTCGCAATTTTTACTGACATGTGCACGTTAGGTGTCATTTCCTAGACGTTTTGGCCGGAAAAAAGCAATTCTGAACCTAAAATTGGACAATTGATTGGATTGCTCTTTCGTAAAGGTCCAGAAACTACTCAAAAACGACCAAAAATCTCGTTTTTCCGAGGTTCTAATTGTCATAGGCAAGTGGGAAGTCATTTTGATCGCAGAATCGATTGAAATGGGTTCAAAATCAGTCAAAAAACTCATTTTTAAGGGCGAAAATGTTGAAAACGGATGTAAATTTCAATTTTTCAAATCCCAATCGCAATTTTTCGATTATTCGTTATGACGATTTGACAGTCCAGGTGGTGGTGGTGGTGGTGGGGGGGGGGTTTAACATCATAAACCTTTGTGTAATAATTTGCACAGCCATTTCCCGTCTAAGAGCGTGTTAAAATCGTGTTTTTCCGAGGTTTTCACTGTCATAGGCAGCTGGGAAGTCATTTTGGGCGCAGAATCGATCAAAATGGGTCCAAAATCAGCCCGAAATTCAAAATCTAATTTTTAAGGTGAAAATATGGAGAAAAACGGGCGTATATTCCAATTTTGGTTTATCATTCAATAATAAACAATTGTAATCGCTCTTAAAAAAAAAATTCTAACCCCCCCTGAAAATTTCATGGTTTACGTTTCAAAGGGTGCAGAATCCAAATCTGCAATAAAAATGTTTCCGTCCGTCCGCCGTACGCACGATTTCTCCCAAACGGCTGCAGCAAAAGATCTGAAATTTTCAGGAAAAATCCATCTTGGTCCGACGACGAACCAATTCTTGAGCCAGCTCTCTCACTTAATTTAAAGTGCCCTTTAAGGGTTGTCAAAGTTTTGTGAAATCCCTAAAAACCTCAAAAAAAGTCGAAGCGGCCTAAATTTGGACTTTTTTTGAAGAACTTTCCATGAGAAATCGAATGAGCGCTTCCCCAGGTCCGTAGGTCAAACCATTCCCGTTGTATGGCCCGATTTATGGTGCCAACATTTGCGTTATTTTGGTTTATGATTGTTTATGTTTTCATCGCAGTAACCTAGTGACGTAGTGATGTAGTAATGTGGATACTGGAGTGAACTCCTAAAAGGCTTTGTAAGCCGATACACGGGTTGAAGCATTCTGATATGCATGCTCCGTCTTAAGAAATTTAAAATTTTCAAATAGAAATTTCTCCAAAATTTGAAAAAACGCTGCAAATTCTTTCACTGGGGTTTATTATTCAATTGGCTTGCGTTCATGATTTGAATTTCTACTAAGCTTTGGAGTGTGCGTGTTTCACAGGTGATAGAGCGATTATTGAATTTCAGGAGATATGCATAGAGCACGTAAATCTGTTCTCAACCAAAATACCTATTTGGATTGATCAGTTGATCATATTTGTGTGCCTCCTGAAACTCAATAATCGCTCAATCACCTGTGAAACACGCACACTCCAAAGCTCAGTAGAAATTCAAATCATGAACGCAAGCCAATTGAATAATAAGCCCCAATGAAAGAATTTGCAGCGGTTTTTTGTGTGTTGGGTCCCCAATTCCCTTACCCTACTTAGTTCTAAAGATTTTACCTGCTCTCAATTTCGAAGATCGTACTTCCTATCGGTTTTCTCTTACAGCGTTCCGAGTGCCTAAATAATACAGCATCTACCGGGACTACGATTAGTTCTCCTGTCACGGAAATGATCAGAAAGAACTTATGGCCAGTAGCGGCGACCAATTTCGTTATTCTACAACACGAAGTACACTCTAACAATCAATATTTGAATTAGGAAAAGAACGAGCTCTCAAAGAACGAAAATCGGACGGTTTAGCGACGACGGCGACGGAGGCAGTGAGAACTCGCCCTGAGAGAAGGAATACGTCCCTCTCCGTTCCGATCAGGGAAAACGACAGAGAGAAGGAAAACTTGAGAGCAACGAGAAGGTTTGTGGACCATGGAACTATGAGGATTGTGGATCATACAATCTTTTCGTTGAAAGGTTCAAATTATGAAAAAAGGCATTCAAATCTCGTCGGCTTACAAGTAAAATGCGAGTGATTTTTCTTATTTTTCAGTTTATTTGCTACTTCTATGAATTTTTTTGATTCCCGAACAATTGGCGACGTCAGATTTGAGATCCAAGAGAACAGTTTCCTGGAAAATACAAAATAGTTTTTCAATAATCGCCCTATTTAAAAAGAAATATAGTTAGGAGAAATTGATTAATTATCATTTAAATTACTTGTAAAAGGGTATACCATAATAAACCGGACTGAAAGAATTTTGCAGCGTTTATCATTGTAATTCATTGTAATCGGTGATATAAAAGTTACTGTTCAGTGAAAATGTAATGTCATGAATTTGCATGGTTCCTACTGTCACTGGTTACTGACATAAATACAATCACTGTAGTGGCCTTTATTATTCAATCGGAAATTGCGTTATGAACATTGATTTGAAAGTCTTCTAATACTTTGAAAGTGTAGGCGTGTTTCACTATATTCAGTATAGGGACATCGATGTATAATGAATTTGTAGAGGCACCAAATATGATCCAACTGATCAATCCAAATGATTTAGGTCGAATACATATTTACATTTCATTCATTCAAACGTTCCCTCGCAGCAGTGCTACCTACTGGAAAGAATTCATGAAATTGATTTAAAAAACCCCAGTGAAAGAATTTGCAGCGTTTTGCTTCTGCTACCTTATATCATTTAAACTGCGCTCCATATTTGCAGTTCCCTTTATACTACCCAAAGTCTCTCTTGATTTCATATCAGACCTACATCAAATTAAAGGAAATGGGCTCACTCCCATATTCGAGTTGAGGGCGCTTGGAACGGCCAGATGGGAAACTGCCAGTTATCAAGAAGGCGATAACAGAACTCGAAAAACGCAAATCTTGGCCGCATTAATCATGCCATAAATCGGGAATGGTTTGACCTACAGACCTGGGAAGGGCTCATTCGATTCCTCATGGAAAGTTCTACAAAACAAGTCCACATTTAGGCCGCCTTGATGTTTTTTGAGGTTTTTAGGGATTTTACAAAACTTTGACAACCCTTAAATGGCACTTCAATTTGAGTTAGAAAGCTGGCTAAAGAATTGGGGCGTTGTCGGACCAACATGGATTTTTCCTGAAAATTTCAGATGTTTTGGTCCAGCCGTTTGGGAGAAATCTTGCGTACGGCGGACGGCGTACGGCGGATGTCATCGTACGGCGTACGGCGTACGGCGGACAGACGGAAAATTGGACCACTTCTGGAAAACGTAATTTGATGTGGACTTTCGAGGTTTGAATAGTATTTTGATTTACGTTATTTCGAAAAATTAATAAAAAATAGAAAAAATTGTTCTTTTGATAGTTTTAGGCAATGGATATGCTAGGGAAGAGTCGGGCTATATTCTAAATGAGTCCTGAAGAAAGTCAGTACTACTGTTGGCCCACAATTGTCGAAACTAAAGAAAAAAATTCTTAACTGTGGCCACTACCGGTACCGTTACCTTATTTGCTTATTAAATTTCAAATTTTCATCAATTATTATTCCTAAATATTTACAATTTATAATTGTAAATTGGCATTATTGCAATTTATGATGCCTTTGTATGATTTAGCATATTCTAGTCGTTTCTAAGTCTAAGCTGTGATTAGTACGATTTTGGAACTATACAATCAAAATCTATTCGTCCTTACGTCAGGCTATGTTTTTAAGTATGTGATTTCGATGCAGGACCTGCAATCTGATATTAAATTTGTTATTTTAAGGTATAAATAAAGCGGCTATTCGAGTTATTGGCGTATTTTCTTCTAAAGTTAGTGATCAACTGTGATGGGTCTCAGTACATCGGAGTGTTATACCCAGGGCCACTTTCCCATTTCTTCAAAAACACGCT
>JAVIWC010000831.1:0-211017 GCA_031894815.1 Creontiades dilutus
TTGAGGTCCAATAAAAAAACGCTGCAAATTCTTTCACTGGGGTTTATTATTCGATTGGCTTGCGTTCATGATTTGAATTTCTACTAAGCTCTGGAGTGTGCGTGTTTCGCAGGCGATAGAGAGATTATTGAATTTCAGGAAGTATGCCCAGGGCACGTAAATCTGTTCTCAACCAAAATACTTATTTGGATTGTTGAGTTGATCATATTTGTGTGCGTCCTGAAATTCAATAATCACTCTATGTGTTGTTTCTGGTTTATTATTCAATAATAAACCATTGTAATCGCTCTAGGAAAAAAAAATCTAACCCCCCCCCCCCCCCCCCCTGAAGATTTCATGGTTTACGTTTCGAAGGGTGTTGAATCCTAATCTGCAATAAAAAATTTTCTGTCCGTCCTCTGTACGCCGAACGCCGCACGCACGATTTCTCCCAAAGTTCCTAAGCAAAAAAGCTGAAATTTTCAGAAAAAATCCATGTTGGTCCGGCAACGCCCCAATTCTTGTGCCAGCTCTCTCACTTAATTTAAAGTGCCCTTTAAGGGTTGTCAAAGTTTTGTAAAATCACTAAAAACTTCAAAAAAAGTCAGGGCGGCCTGAATTTATACTCTTTTTGAAGAACAATCCACAAGAAATCGAATGAGCCCTTCCCCAGGTCCGTAGGTCAAACCATTCTCGACCTATGGCCCGATTTATGGGATGTAGTGATGTAGTAATGTGGATACTGGAATGAACTCCTAAAAGGCTTTGTAGTCGGTACACGGGTTGAAGCATTCTCATAACCATTAGCAAAAAAAAAAAAAAAAAAAAAAAAAAAAACACTGCACCCGACCGCAGGGACGAAACCCCTTCCCTGCCTTCAGGTGGCAACACCGCAGCGGACCCTTTAACTTGGCCGACTATCCCTCATTAGCAGCATTGAAGCCCTTGCAATCTTCCCCTCTTAACGCAAAACGTTATAGTTGTTTTTGTTGAAAAATGTAATGTAATTGTAATTGTGAATGTAATTGTTTGTGAGATTCAAAATGTTCTCGTCGTTCTGAGGAAAATGAGTCTAAATTTTATATCATTCGGTTCAGGAACAGGTTATCAAACAAGTGTGTGGCCGTATTGCAACAGTGTAATAAATTGCAAAAAACGCTGCAAATTTGATTACACATGGGTTTATTATTCATGTGTTGAACTTAATTACACTTAAACTCATGTTTCTTTGACCCAACCCTGTCAGATGGGATGAGGCTCGAAAAAGTACCGAAATAATGTCATTTTGCGCCATTTAGCCCCAAGAAAATGGATTTCCTTGCTCTGGGTCAATCGCACAGGTTTGGGACCCACTCCAATCGCTTCAGCGTCCAAAATTACATGGAACACGATACCCCACATGCCCACATAGGAAAACATCCATTTTTGTTTGAGTTTGACGAAAACCGCCATTGGTTGTTTTTACATAACGTCTAGGTATGTTTTTCCAGTTCAAATTTATACTCGCTCTGTCCCTTTTTTCATGTACAGGGTGCGGCATGGAAACTTGCTGATTTGAGTTGGGCGCCAAAGTGAGGGATCGCCAGGAAGGAGCAGGGAAGGTCTCATTTGAAAGAGGGGTTCCTGAAGTTTTGTTTCCCTACAGACTAGTCGCCATCATGCGTTGGCAGAAGGAAAAGTCTAACTGCATGTGAAGCGCTCAGTAACTTGCTCCAAGACGCTGATGCGTTTTTCAGTGATAAGGCCTTTTCCACCTTTCGAGCTGCGTCAATAAACAAAACATGCGGTATTGGAGTGGTGTCAATCTCCGCAAACTCCATGAAAAACCGTTCCATTGTGAACGAGTCACAGTGTGGTGCACATTTTCGAAAGTTGCGATAATTTGCCTTATTTTCTCGAAGAAGCTGAACGTGCTGTTACGGTCAATGCAGACCGCTACAAAGAGATGGTGGAAACATTTTTCCTTCAACAACTTGTTGAAATGTACCTTGAGGATGCTTGGTACCAGCAGGACGGATCTATGGAGCTTTCAACGGAACACTTCCACTAGCGCCTCATCTCTTTGAGGGAAGACGTCCCGTGGCCATCGCGCTCCCTAGATTTGGCGCCCTGTGATTTTTTTTATGGGGTTATCTGAAGTCTATCGTTTGTAACGATAAACCCCGGACCCTGCAACACCTCAAGGACAATATATGCCAAGCCATCGCCAACATTCCCGTCGATATGTTGGAAAGAGTGGAGCAAAACTTTCAACATAGGCTATAATATATCGATTCATATTATGAAGTACTTTTTGTTTTATTGACAAATCAGCAAGTTTCCACGCCACACCCTGTACATCACGATTCTGGTGATGGCATGATCGAATTAACTATTAGTTGATTAACTATTAACCGAGCAGTTTCCATGAGGCTAAGGGGCCCGAGGAAACACGTGCGAGTACTTGGACTGGAGGACGGAGCAGCAATTTGGCTACCAGAAGAATGAAACCACACACACACACACACACAATTAGGAAAAAAAAATCAGATTAGTTTGGCAAAATCAATTTGAATTTTTGGCATATTATCAAATTGAAAATTTTGGCAAACTAATTTGACCCTTTCGCACAAATAAATTTTAATATTTTTGGCATCTTAATTTCAACTTTTGGTGACTCAATTTCAACTTTCGGCATACCAATTCGAGCTTTTGGCATATCAATTTATACTTTTCACAACCCCAACTATTCCAACATGCCACCCCATATAATGATCAATGAACGTTTTTTCTCTCCCCCCCCCCCCCTCAGATCACATTTGAATTGCATAAGACGTAAGTGCCACACCTTAACTAGGGTCCAATCCGAGCCGTCAGGCCACTACCTGGAGGCCCGGATTTGAGCGGTGTTGCCAGACCCAGAGGTCTTCAGAAAACCGCAGGGTCGCTCCTACGTGGAAAAGAGTATAACCCATTCAAACTTTGTCATTTTACGTTTAAGGTAAATAGGTAAAACAATAGTGTTGTTTCCAAAGTTTCCGATTTTCATCTTTTTGAAATTTCAGCCGTTCAATTTCACCCTTTAGGACTGAAGGAGACCGATTCCGAGAACTCAGTCCCTACTAAACTCATAATGTCATTTTTGCTTCAAGTTTTATTAAATTTCGTTTAGTAGTTTTGGAGAAAAGCTCGGGACGGCAGACTACTGGACCACGAAAAGGGATTGTAATGAAGGATTGAACAATCGGAAAATCAAAGTTTCAAAAACTTCCGAAGAGAGAGGGTAGTTTTTATGTTGGACTAAGAGAGAAATAAGTTCTCTGGATTAGAAGACCAGTTTATTGACAGAAAGAAAAAATAAATCACAGAAATTACACTAATAACATAAGAATTCCAAAGCTAGCTTTTGGCTAGTTCTTACGAACTTGTGGCGGCTGGTGGAGCTATTCCCGAGGGAAAAAAAACCGACTAAATATCAACAAACACCTAGACAGAAGCTAAATAAAATATTTAAATATATTTATTCCTTAAGTTCTTAAATTGATTCAAAATCTCCCTAAATTATCAAAACCATCATTGTTAATTTTACAGGCATAGAAGAATTGCAATACCTTGCGATAAGAATTATTCTTTGCACCCTCATTATCAAGTTTTGGGAGCTGAATAGGTATTCGAAGATATTGCAGTGCGTGATATACGGTTTCTATGATCAGGGTGGATAACCGTCGTATAAACGAACAAACTTGTAACAAAAATATTTGCCGAACGTTCAGCACATTGAATTCATTGTGGAGCAGAACCGTTGAATATCTAGATTCTTCCTCAGTACAATCCTGAGGATAATATTATGCGTAAAACCCTTGCTTGCAAAAAACCCGTTGAAGATTTACAGGCACTTCCCCACACTAAAATACCATGTTTCAATAATTAATGAACCGGACCCAGGTATAAGGTTCAGCTGCACACACAGATAATTGCGAGCTTCACTAAACAAAAGAATAATTTTCTTAATTTATCAATCAACAACTTTATATGATGATTAAATTTCAAATGACAGTCAAACGGGTACTGGAAATCGGTCGTCTACGGTCAGGGGAGTCGACCAGGAGAGAACAGAAATGCAAACCATTAACAGAAATTATAAACCACCGTGTAATCATTCGCGTCGAGAAACAACAAATTTTGGGTTAAAAATTCGTTGTCCTCGCTCAATTACGAAGGTGCATTATTGACAATAATAAGCCAAAAAAAGAAGAAAAACAGGTTAGATGTTGAGTTACGGAGTCCTAGCATTCATCTCAGAGTCTCCCATCGAAGTACACGCGGTGAAGGAGACGAAATAAATAGGTCGTCGGGGTCGGCCATAGAAAGCGGGAGACACCGAACTGAACTGACTGCCGTCTATAAATAATTCAGAGTGATCCTCGACTCCAGAGCGCCCACTTCCCCAAATATTTATCATATGTTAATAACTCGGAATAATGGCCCGGCTCAAGAGCGGAACCTACAGTAAAATATCTCGTTCTGAATGAGGTACTTTTCCACTTGAAGTTGCTTGAACGTCGATCGTATTCAATTGGTTTTTGTTTAATCGGTTAATCTTTTCGGATTTTACTCAGACTTAGGACTCCGCAACACCCACATATTTTATTTATTTATTTATTAATACGGGCAAGCCCAATACACCACTAAGAATAAAGTATAAGAACGCAGTACAAAAGAATGAAGTACGAAATAATAAGGTGAACTGTAACATACTCGTAGGTGATAGAAATAATTAATTTTGTTTGGACTTACTTTCATTTATAACCGCTTGAATTTGTCTGGTTCGATCGTGTACTCCACATTTTCATCTTCAACTTTTAACCTTGCACATTGTCGTTGAATTCGTTTCACTGATGTATTCATTATTACTCTTCAACATTACTATTTAGCAAATTTACATTATATTTTTCGTTCGGAATGAAACTCCGTTTGTAGCATCAGTTATCACACTTTGAAAACAGCCAGACTTCTTATCTGTTACCGCATTACTGAGAAGATTTAGCAATATCTTCTTCATGTTTCTACCTTGATTCATGGAGCAAAACATGGATTATGGAGCAGTTTCACTCGTTTTGGTTTATTATTCGATAATAAACCATTGTAATCGCTCTGGAAAAAAAATTCTAACCCCCCCCCCCCCCCCCTGAAAATTTCATGGTTCACGTTTCAAAGGGTGTAGAATCCGAATCTGCAATAAAAAATGCTGCAAATTCTTTCACTGGGGTTTATTATTCAATTGGCTTGCGTTCATGATTTGAATTTCTACTAAGCTTTGGAGTCTGCGTGTTTCACGGGATAGGGCGATTATGAATTTCAGGAGGCACACAAATATGATCAACTGATCAATCCAAATAGGTATTTTGGTCGAGAACAGATTCACGTGCTCCATGTATATCTCCTGAAATTCAATAATCGCCCTATCCTGTGAAACACGCACACTCCAAAGCTTAGTAGAAATTCAAATCATGAACATAAGCCAATTGAATAATAAACCCCAGTGAAAGAATTTGCAGCGTTTTTTCTTATATGGATGCTAGTGGTTCCTGTTTATTATCCAAGTGGGACCTTTATTGGTTTATTATTCAATAATAAACCATTGTAATCGCTTTGGAAAAAAAAAATTTTAACCCCCCTGAAAATTTTATGGTTTACGTTTCAAAGGGTGTAGAATCCGAATCTGCAATAAAAAATTTTCCGTCCGTCCGCCGTACGCACGATTTTTCCCAAACGGCTGGAGCAAAAGATCTGAAATTTTCAGGAAAAATCCATCTTGGTCCGACGACGCCCCAATTCTTGAGCCAGCTCTCTAACTCAATTGAAAGTGCCCTTTAAGGGCTGTCAAAGTTTTGTAAAATCCCTAAAAACCTCAAATCGAATGAGACCCTCTCCAGGTCCGTCGGTCAAACCATTCCCGATGTATGTTTGTTTGTAACCTAGTGATGCCGATAGCGTCGAGTTGTAGTGAATGAGGATACTGGATTGATAGCCGATGTGGATACTTGTAGCTTATAGCCAACACACGGGTTGAAGCATTCTGATATGCATGAAACGCTGATAATATATAGGTAAATATTATTCAATATTATTACTGGGGTAAATAAGGAGTGTGCGTGTTTCACAGGATAGAGCGATTATTGAATTTCAGGAGGTATGCATGGAGCACGTAAATCTGTTCTCAACCAAAATACCTATTTGGATATATCAGTTGATCATATTTGTGTGCCTCCTGAAATTCAATAATCGCTCTATCCTGGGAAACACGCCCTCCAAAGCTTAGTAGAAATTCAAATCATGAACACAAGCCAATTGAATAATAAACCCCATTGAAAGAATTTGCAGCGTTTTTTCTATTATTTCCAAATATTGTTGATTTTTTCCTTTATCAATATTATTGCAGAATTGTGCATTATTCTTCATATTTATCTTCATTGCGATCTTCGGATATCAACGCCATTCAATATTCTTCATGAGGGATTTTTCATGTTGTCGTGATGGAAGCCTGCCAGCCCAGGTTGGAATGAGCTGGTCTGCCTTTGTCGGTTACCCATCATCACCATCAAAGTAGCTATTGCTGAAACCACAATGCTCCAATTTTTCTAAAATCTTTATCTCTTTTCATCTTCACTTAAAGTGAGGAAAATAGTTATTTTCTATTTACTTTGTCTTCATCATACAAGTTTAGTGAAATTAATAAGGGTTTGTCTAATTCAACCTAACTTCTTGGTGGTTCATCGTTCATCATCATTTTGCCTAACCTTCCTGGTACCAGACCACCTGCTACACTCCTTCAAAAACTACTTTGTAGGCAAGCATTGGAGCTGCACATCTGCTGGGATCCAGTTTCTGCTCCATCAAAAGGACATCTCACCATCATCATTCTTCCACAGTGGAGTGAACATTGTCAGACAAGCTTAACCATGTATCTCAATTTCATCCTTTTAACACATGTTCATTTTTAGTGGCCACTTAGGGACATAATATGTCCCTATCATGATATTATCATAACTGATATTCAATAAAACCTAATGCTAGTTGATGCTTCATCAATTTAACTTTTCTTATTTTGAGCACCCACAATTTTAAAGATAATGCAATTTATTCCTCAAATTTGAGGTGGTCCTTCGAGGTATTTTATTTCAAACAATTTATCATTCCTTTTACCTAGTTCGAATGTTGGACACTAATTGAATTCAAACCAATAGGTCTCATTCACAATCAAATTTATTAAATTGAAACTATTAACAGGCTAGGGGAGAAAATTTCGTGAAAAGATGCAACTTTCACAAACTACTATTGTCTTGTCTCCCAGACACAACATTTAGTTTTAAACGGACTTCGATATGTTTATCGCGCGAGTGCAAGTGTAGTGGGGGCTCCGACGATCCTGCCGATCCTCAGCTCCGCCAGCAGTTCGTTCTTGTCGCTACCAAACTAATCTCCCGTCACTTTCCTCTTCAAATCTTAATTTAAAGTGACGGTATTTTCGACTTTTGCACATGGTCATCAGAATCCTCTGCAAACCCAATCTCCAATCTTGAGGCTTCAGAAGCAGCTCCGCGAAAACTCCTCGAATACTCCGCGAAAACTCCTCGAATACTCCTCGAAAACTCCTCGAATACTCCTCGGATACTCCTCGGATACTCCTGGGATACTCCTCGTATTCTCCTCGGATTCCGCACGGATTTCCTATATCGAACAGCCCAGAACCGTCAAGCTGAGGGATTCACTGGTGCTGGCTTCTCCTCATCTTTATAATCGAACGACAGGACCTCATTTCATACCCATCGAAACATTCACGGTCAGAACTTTCCATATCCTTAAGAAAATTATAATTAGAAATAAATCAGATAGCATTAAGAAATATAAACTTAGAAGGAGCTCCTTTAATTTTAATATCATATTGTTCATTTCCAACTATACGGAATAAAATTCAACTTTGGGATAGGTAAATTGGTCTGCAATATTTTGAAACCCTTACCTATTGCCCAAACAACTATGAAGAACAGAATGTATAGAATTAAAAGAACCGAAAAAAAGTCTATTGGTGGGGATTAATTGATTTAGCTTCTCGGGGAAATCTGCTCAGCGGGCAGTTGTACAAATGATTTTTTGATGAAAACGGAGCGGTGAAAACGATTTGTGTTCGGGAGCATGAGCGAGGAACAGCAAGGTTCACCTTGCTCAGGAGCGAAGGGGAGTCGACATGCATTCATTTCCAGAAGAATGACATATCCGAGAGTCTTCTACGATCAGCAAGGCCCAGCATCCCACAGCCGCTACCAAACGCATCATAATTAACTGAGTCCGGGGAATATGAAGCTTATAGGCCACATATCTCAGAAATCAGCGGTGTACCCTTTCAATCTGATCAATGTTGCAACTATAGTACTATAGTTGCATTGGAGTCCCTACTTAGGGACTCCAAACAACAGATGCGTATCATTTAACTGGAAACTAGGGCAACTAGGTATTGCTAGGGTGCATTCAGGTGTGTTCCGCTTCACGAAGCCCTATAGGCGCATAGCCCTGTATGTCACAAACATAATATGGTCGGAGAAGGTAAGGTGGGTGTGGAGGATCACTCCCAAATCGAGTGTATTAACAACCAGTCTAAGTGTTGCTTCTCCAATCATGTAAATGTGTTAAATAGGCGACAGGTTGCTATTAAAAGTCATAGTCTGACACTTGGATATGTTAAGGGGAAGTCCATGGTCGGTACACCAAGCGAAAAGTGAACATTTCTTCAAAATTGTATGAAAACTAGGAAGAAGGCTTGTTACAATAATTAAACGTTTGCGCAAGAGCAGTAGCTACTGATGGGATAACACGTTGAAATGTATAAGATTTTTTTACCTTTGCTCTTCCTCGACTACCCTGAAAATTTGAGTGGTCCCTATCGGATCGCTAGAACATGAAATGGTGGCTGGTGGATTTTACGTTTGCTCATGCCCAGACTGCTGTATTGATTTCTGAGCTATGAAACTAGGGATCCCGATCTTGAATCGTTCTGTCGGAGGTTTCTGTGGGAGGTGAGGATCCTGCAGGGTTCGTGCGTGACTCCTGCAATCCAGTTAAAACGTGAATAACAGTGTCCATTGGAACATTCTATGTATAGAATACATTACTGTGTATGCATACATTACTATGTAATGTATACATTACTGTGTTCTATACATTAGCAGATGTTGGGGACACGACGCAACTCAACGCATACTGACTAATCATTACTTATGAGGGAGAACTAGGGAATTATTTGATCGGGGATAGTTCATTAACAGAACAGATGGAAATCCCTAGGGGATGAGTTCTTGAATTATGTAGAGAGAAATAAACCGGGGGAAAAGATGGATCGCTCAAAGGTAGCTAAGGTCAAACTTGAGAAGAGCGTTACTCTGCCCCTAGTCAGGACCACCTCGCACCTAGTCTCCGTTATCCTGCCGACCAAATATGTCTGGATGTCGATGAGTTTCTGGGTTCACAATGTAAAGCTGTGGCTTTCACAGCGGCATTATTAATTTAACTAGAACAACGAGAAAGAAGGGGATTTGATCCTCGCGGAGCGACACGGCTAGGCAGAACTCTCCAAAAGGAGTTGGCCGTCCCCAGGCCGAAGGTGGTCTATAGAAGCGAGGTATCCGAAAGGTGATATTATTATCCATCCGCTCCTTTACAAGTCGGCATCACCTGGCCGTCAAGCAGGTAGACACCCCGTGTACAGTGGAGGGGACCCCTCACTTTCTTCAAAGAAAGCTCCTGCCTCAAGGAAACAACGACGTTCGAGTAAAGAGGGGCGAATCGAGCGGATTTTTTTCAACTACTGGGTAAGTGTAACCTACACAGGGGAGGAGGTACTCGTCCATTCAGTAGTAATGAGGCGGAGGGCTGAGCCGAAAATGGAGAAACTTTCCATCAGGTGAAGAGCGTATCTACAAGGCGTTCAGCCTTTGAAATAGACCTTCAAAGAGGACACAGTTTGAGATAAAGCTATACGGCCTTTCCTTGTTATGAAAACAGCCTTCATGTGCTTCAGAGGAACACCTTGGAGATGGAAAATAAAATAAATGTAAAAGTTGCAAAGAGCTGGTGGGTTGCAACAAGAATGTTGGTTTAGAGAACTAGGAAGAAACTCAGCTATTTCCAACAAAGGGGTTAATTATTTTCAGGTAGCCCTTTTATTCAGGCCACCGAACCGTTGGTAAGCCATGAAAAATGCTCATTCAGGGAGGACCACGAACTCATGTGAATCTTTTCATTCGAAGTTCAACAAACAATTATAGTCACCACCCAAATATCTTCGTGTTCGTTGAGGTGTTACTGAACATTCAAATTGATAGCGTAGTGGCCATAAATAGTGTTGGTGTACCGGTACGTCCGCGTAAGAAGGTGGTAGAAAAATTGGCTAAAATTGAAGAGCACATCAATTCCTATATTAATGGACGAATGACGGGGGCGGTGTGTGTAAAAAGCGTAGCAGCTCTGAACAAACCTCTCCCGACCGGATCCAGGAACCAACAACGGAAGGTCCAGGAATTCGACGAAGGAGCATCACTCCCGAAATCTTAGCAACGAATATACTATATAGTATATAGTATATTAGTATATTAGGTAAAAAATAATAATATACCTACTATATAGTATATTATTATTTTTTACCTTGCTAAGATTTCGGGAGTGATGCTCCTTCGTCGAATTCCTGGACCTTATACAGGGTGTCTCACGAGTTGTTCCCCCCCTCCTAAAATCGTCCAAACGGGAGTAAACATAAAAAATTTTTTTTGAATCTTCATAAGTTTTTCCAAGGACCTCAAATATTTTATTTACGCACCCAGCGCAACTGCGCAACTGACACTAACTTTCTTATTTTAAATGGAAACCCGCGGGAAAAAAGATGATTTTTTCACGAGAAATAACCAAATTTAGGTCATTATTCCGCAAGAATTGAGCCTAATCAAGAAACGGATAGCACCACGTGAATCAGCGTTAAAAAACAATGAAAATTCATGTGCCACACTTTAGAGTTCACCATCATCCACTATTTGACAATTTTGGGGTTGCGCAACTTTTGCGTGCTCGCTGAACCGGTCGCGCGCAATCAAAAAAATTGATTGAAGGGTCAAATTTTCATGAAATTTTGAGTAGAATCCGAATCTGCAATAAAAAATTGGGGTTCCCATTTAAAATAAGAAAGTTAGTGTCAGTTGCGCAGTTGCGCGGGGTGCGCAAATATGATATTTGAGATCCTTGGAAAAACTTATGAAGATTCAAAAAAGGATTGTTTTTGTTTACTCCCGTTTGGACGATTTTAGGAGGGGGGGGGGGGGACAACTCGTTAGACACCTTATATATATAGTTATAAATAACATAATATTTCAGTTGTGGTGTATAGGCGCAATTGACATGGTACTGATAAAGGTATATGTCAGTTGCGCCTAATGGTAGGTTCAGTTTGAGCGGCGCAATTGACCTACCCCCCTCCGGCGTAATTGACATCAAAAGCGGCGCAATTGAACGGACCCCGTTGATAATTATTAAACGAAATGTATTGTCATTTTCTAAATATAAAGCAATAGGTACCAATCTACAAGGGAAAGTGTTTTCGTTGGGTTTTAATTCTCACAAAAAACTCGAACAGATAATCTCACTTTTTTCCCTTATTAACGCACAAATCACAACAAAACAACAACGTCCTCTTCACTCTTCACTGGAACATGGACTGGACACATGGAATGTGGATCACGGACCTATTCGGGCTACAGGGGCCGAACAAAAAATGTAACTGAGTAAAATATGTAGTACATGTAGTAAAACATGTGTTAGAAAAATGTTGAATATGCCAAAAACTAATTATAAATAGTCAATGGTACATTACCTAAACTCCGCACCTCGCATCTTTGTCTTCTGTAATCTTGTTTTCATAAAAAGACCCCCACATATAAATGTAGCATTTCCCAGTTGAATTAAAACTTTTTCCATAACAATTGATCCTTATCCCAATACAATTACACTCTTTTACAAAATAATTGAACCTTTTTCCGAAATAGGTAAACCTCTCAAAAGAAGAGGATGTAACAGAAAATAAATGAACGACATACAACCAGTGAAATACCAGTGAGCATGAAGTAGACCGTTGAATCCCTTCCGAGTGATATCACTTCGAAGAGATTCCTTCGTAGGTATGATTCGTCTAATCCTCCTTAATGATGTAGCGTCGTTTGACCAGTTTCTCCTAGCCCCTCACCACTTTCTGCCGTACGAATTCTTTTCTGTTTGAACGAAGGATCAGGAGTGCTAGGGATTTTAGCCAAGGTTCAGTTATTCTTTTTGAGAGAAGGCGCGGAGCTGTCATTGAAAGTGAATCAAGTTCATCAGAATCGACTGTCGCCGAATGCCAGACGGAGACTTGAAAAATACCCACTATCGAAAAGAAGAAGTTGTTTGTGAATTTGTGTGAAGAAATTTATTCAGTTAAGGAAGCAGCCTCAAAGACAGGTATTAACTCAATCACTGGAAAAACCTTAGTGTGTAAATATAATAATATAAATAAAGTAATATAAGTACATATCCATAAACATATAAATTAAGTTGTTAACAACAGACCGCAAGGACACAGACCAAGAAAAGTCAGCTCCGTCGTTGTTGAAATAATCGAAAGAACGATTGAAATTAGCCTAATATCTCAACTACCAATTCATGATTAAACTGTTTCGTCACTCTGGCGCTTGCCATTCCTCAATTTCCCGCTAGAGGCTTAATTATTTCGGATGAAGGTCTAATTATTTCGGGAAAAAGATTAGTTGTTTGAGAAAAGGTTTAATTCAATTGGGAAACTGTTTAATTGTTTCGGAAAAAGGTTTACATTTCAGCACGTTACATCAATCTGGAATGAAATTGCCCCGAAAGGAATTCAGCTGATCTTTGATCGCCATACCTTCTAACTGACTCCAAGGGGTCCAAAGTCAGTTTTATGACTTTGTCTTGAATGTACCTCCGTGAACACCAACCGTTACCAGTCGATTTGTACCAAACAGTAGCTGATATCAAAACTTATAGCTCACGAAGCTTTGTATGCGAGCCCAGGGGTATTCCATACCATTTAACATTGGACAGCCCTCGATTTGACTAAAATCATCTAGCTAACATTCAAATTTTAGCGTTCTAGGGTGGTTAGAACAGTGAGTACCCATTAAAATGTCTCGGGACGCACGTTCTCATTCCAGTTAGCTGATGCACGGAAAGTCAACATTACAATGGTGCAGCATACTGTAAATGACATGACGTTGAAATTGACGAGTACAACATCTGAAATTAAGCAAGGTAAAATACGCATCATTCGCCCACAACTATATTTCATCGGACTTGGAAAACTCGATTTCAAAATAACACAATAGCGCTGTTTCAAACGTTTTCGGTATTCTGATTTGAAATTTCAGCCCTTCGATTTCAGAATTAGGATTGACTGAGATCGATACCGAATTCAGTCCCAATTACACTCCAAATGCCATGTTTGACCCAAGTTTCGTAGTAGTTTCATATTAAACTCCCTCCCATTAACTTTCATTCAGTAGGTAGTTTCAGAAGTAAGCGGACCTATTTTGAAAATTCTATTTACGGATTCTAGGTACACGTTAAACAGTGCAATGTGGGGGGTTAAAATGTTTTATTGGATTACAAAGCTCGATTACAAAGGTTCATTATTGAAAATAATAAACCAGAAGTAGCAATAAGGAAATATAAGTCCCGTGGAATTCATACTTTCATATGTTGGGATAATTAGGGAACATTATCTCATAAAAATTACAATACACCCCTAATACAGTTACCTACTAGAAAAATCTGTAGAAATAATTCTTGGAATCCCGCTTTTTCTTTTGTTGATAGTGATTTTTCATCCAAGTTCCATCAACTTCCTTGGAGTAGTTTCAAAGAAAAGCTCTGAAAATCGGAAGGTGGACAGCGGACGGATGTTTTTTTTTTCGATTTCGGATTCTACAAATTGTTGGTGGGTTAAAATTACAAAGGTCCATTAGGTATTGAAAATAATTAACCAACGTTTACAAATTTTACCTTCTGTCTGAAGTTAAGATTACAGGAGAAGTGGGGGAAGTCATACCACAAGAAATGTTGACTTCATGTCGTAGGCCAACACGTTTTGAGCACATAAAATTGATCAAATTCCAATAATTGTACCAAAAAAAAGAAGAAAAAAATGAATTAAAACATTTTGAATTTTCATGAAAATTACATTTTTAAGCTTTACAAACATTTTTTTATTAACAATGAAATCGGTCGTTCAATGATTAAGGCACACATTTTTTAATAAAAATTGTCCTTAAATTTCATAAAAATAGGCTAAAAATGGATGAAAATACCAAAACAAATACCTACAAAATCATGGTTTGAAACGACGGATGTTATCCAGAACAAGTTTTTTCGCAATACGTTTGCGATAGCTAGAGATTTTTTTGCACCCAATGTTCAAATTTCAACTCTATTTTACTCAAGCAAAACGTAGTAGGATAATTTTGGAAAAATGCTGCATGCTGCGCGACTGGAACTTTTTTTGTTTGTCCACTTTCATAGGTTCTGAAGTAGCGCGTTTGACGGTAGGTAACTTACCTTGTTGCTTACCAATTCAGTTGTTATTAAACTCAGTTTTTTGTTTAAAAGACTTATTCTGTCTGGTCTTGAAAGTGGTACTTCTAATTGATTTGAGCTGCTCAAAAAGCATAAAGTGACAATTATATCATCAACTCCTAACAACAATTAATCGTTATTGACATGGAGTAGGACCTGTCGGTAGTTTTTCCTTCAAAACAGGAGCCTTCAGCCATTACAACCTATACCTATGTTGTTTAGCTCGTTACGCGAGGAATCACTTAGCAACTGATGTTGGGAGAGAATTAAAGAAGGTGGAGAGAAAAAGCGTTGGAAGAACGCAGTAGGAAAACGAAAAAGAAGAATGAAATGAAAAAGAAGTTGGAAGGCAAGAGTAGTTGGATGAGCGGGAGGCACAGCTTGTAAATGTCTCAAGCCCTATTGTAAGAGGAGCATTATGGGGGGGGGGGGGGGGACATTCCAGGTGTTCTTCTGTTTGGAGGGCACTTATTTTGGCGGCCGACCTCCGAAATCTTCTTCGCTTCCTTCAGGTGTCCTCTCTACAGAACATAGAGTAAACGAGTAAAAAGAGTGTATTCTATTTTCTATGGTCCTCTCATCTAGGCACGAACCTTCCCTGCTAGTGCGTTTGCGACCGGTTCAAATTTCTAATTAATTATAGAAACTTATAGAAAGAAGAGATTAAAGAAGAAGAATTATAGAAGCTCTGAGAACTGTTTAGATCTCTTATCCTGCAATGTATACTTGATAATAAACTCGTCCCTTCGTAAGCTTTTACCTAGAGCCTGCATCTAAAATTCTAGAAACATGGAACTCGCCTTGGCAGTGCTTACTACGGACCTTTTCCGTTATCGTTCCCGCCAGGCCCGCCCGATCTCATCCGGCGCCGTTATCGTTCTGCCACTTCTAAAATGACACTCTTTCCTTCATTATTGATATCAGAAGAGGTCATATCTGTCGATCGTGTTTTTGGTGTCATCTTGCCTATCGATATCGGAGGTCAGTTGTGTTTCAGTTCGTGACCGTAATCGTCTGTTCCCGTTAAAAATGAATTTCCTGTCTTTGTATGACGACGTGAAAATGAAGGAGGGTAACGTTCGGTTTCTGCAAGATAGAAAGATTTTGCCTCAAAAAGTGACGTGCTCAGGAGGAAACACCACTATTTTATATCTTACTGGATTCAGAGACCAGTGGCAGTGGAATAAACGTGGATGCTGCAGAACTGCAAAGGGCACTAAGGAGCAAAACTTACCTGACTGGTTCGAAACTCCCTTTGACAGATATTGTGCTGTTCATATATGCTTGGGCGAATGAAATGGTCAGTGTCAAATTTTGCGAGAAAGAACTAAGTATTACCCATAATACAGTAGTTGATTGGTGCAATTATATGCACGAAGTGTGCGCAAACTCGATATTGCGCACTCAGTCGCAACAACAGGGAATTTTTGGAGGCATCTTCCGATTTGACAAAATTTTATCCTATTATGTGAATAAAATAAACCTTGAAGCGGCGGAACGATAACGGCTGAAGGGGAAGCAGGCGGGCCGCCGAGAGGCCTGGCGGAACGATAACGGAAAAGATCCCTTACTACTTACCTTACAGAAGTAATTTCTTTTTACTGCGAAAATTGTTTCGGTAGTATTAGTAACGGAGTGATCTAATTATTTGTAGAAGCTCTCCTGGAACTGTTTAGCTCTCTTCATCCTGTAACGCATTAATTGTTAATAAACTCGTCCCTTCGTAAGCTTTTACTTAGAGCCTGCGTCTAAAATTCTGGAAACATGGAACGTGCTTTAGCAGTACACACTACTTACCTAACAGAAGTACTTTCTTCTAACTGCGAAAGTTGTTTCTTACATTAACCATAAATTTGAGTTTTTCATTTTTAAATTACCTGTATCACATAAATCATTTTTGATTAATCTTTGTCGCCTGAATGAATTGCTATCACACACACACACACACACAAATACATGATATTCAAAATTTCTGGGGTTTATATCACGAGAAAAATTTGTTGGAAGATAAAAAGGAAATACTTGAGAAGTTAAAGAATAACAATTTTCCACTGCTACCCCCTCCAGTCGCATACTTCCATGATGAAAATTTAGTGAGCTGAAATGTAATTTTTATTTATTTCTTATGTTCACCATAAATCACAGTTAATTTTTAAATGACCCATATGATCGTTGATTAAATTTGTGTGAGTCATATTCAGTAATAAAATTCAAATTTATTGATTCTTATCAGTTTTTTAATCATTTTCAGTGATTTTTTCTATCAATGAAAGTTACCGTTGCAATGACACACACATTATTTACATCCCATTTTTATATAACCGATAAAACTCTTATTCATTATATAATGAATAAAAACCAGGAATAATTTCTGAATGCTTTAAAACGGATTACAATTAGTCGGATTAGTCGAAAATTTTCAGAGCTTTGCAATGGCTTCACTTTGTATGAAAATTGAAGACATAAGCATTTATTGTTTGAAAACAGGAAATTTAATCCGGAAAATATCTCAAAACTATTAAGCTGTTACAGTGAAGCTGTCTCCCTCCTCAATTGACCCTAGCTTCTGTAACCATTACCAGTGATTGAAGCGGTCTCCTTCCTCAAAGGACCCTCGCTCTCACCTTTAAATGCAAATGTGCCATAAGCACGTAAAGTTAAGATATGAGCCTTAACAACTGGTGACCACCGACATTTGAACGCTCTCCTTCGATCCGCTTTCACCCTACCTCACTCTCCTCCCATCAACCACGGCTGAGGACAACCCGGTACCGAACAACCAGGCGGTCGCAGTAATCGCAGCAGCTGAAACACGACTCTCAGGGTTTTCAACCACGGACACCAACCGAGGATGGAGGGTTTGGGATCAAGGTGATGGAGTGGGGGCTGGAGAGGCAACGGGTTTGAGATCATCGGGGGCCAGTGGTTTGGGATCAAAGCCCAAGGGCCAAATGAAATGTTTTGGTTTCGCGTCTCAAATGGGGCCTTTGCTTGCCTAAGAAGACTACAAGAGACATGTTCGAATATTTAAATCAAGTGTGGAAGAAATATAACGACAACAGGGACATACTCGACTACCTCCTCAGCGTGGGGTTTAGGAGTGAGCAGTTTGATAAGCAAGACTAGTGATGGGCAGCAGGCAAAAGACGACAAATGGAATCATTCCGAATTTTTTTAGTGGGTAGGTACCTACGTAAAATCAAATGCATGCATTTCAAGATGTTTTTTCGTGATCCCAAACCCGGTGGTCTGCCTAAACCAAATGATCCCAAACCCGTTGGGTTTTTTGTCCCCGACCCGTCGAGTTTCCGCCCTATGATCCCAAACCCGGATCCCCCCACCAACCTCTGGTTCCTTCAAGCAGAAGCAATCTACGCGAGCGAGCGGATCACATCACAAAACACAAAATTCAACAGGGTTATAGCCGTGTTGCCAACCGAAACGCTACGCCAAGTTGCAGACCTTCTCCATTCACCTGGCCTGTCACCCTATGACGACATCAAGAGAAGGTTGATAACAACTTACGGCCAATCAAACGCTCGGAAGATACAACTACTCCTTGACACCGCACCTATAGGAGACCAACGGCCTCCGCAACTACTCAATGAAATGAGGTACCGAGCTGGTGAAGATGTTCCCTCCTCACTTCTTACGAACATATGGTTAAATCGGCTACCGCCAACCTGTCGCAGCATCCTCGCAGCGTCTACCGGCGATTGAAGCGGTCTCCTTCGTCAAAGGACCCTCGCTCTCACCTTTGAATGCAAATGTGCCATAAGCGCGTAAAGTTAAGATATGAGCCTTAACAATTTGGATTGATCAGTCGATCATATTTGTGTGCCTCCTGAAATTCAATAATCGCTCTATCATCTGTGAAACACGTACATTCCAAAGCTTAATAGAAATTCAAATTATGAATGCAAGCCAAATGAATGAAATTGAATAATAAACCCCAGTGAAAGAATTTGCAGCGCTTTTATGAAGGCAAAGGAACTATTTCCCTACCAAACGAAATTGGTGAAACATTTTTATAAGAAAACCAAATACTGCCAAACATTTCAGTCTTCAGTAAGGTATTACTGTAGTACTACCATAGAAGTAGATTAACAAAAATAATATTTATTTTCCTCCACATTGACTTACAGAGTAAAGGTTAATGAAGAAATTCACTTTTCTGATTGATGTGATGTAGGGAGAAATGAAGGAGGAAATATAATGTGCACATGTTTAGTTGACTCTTCAGTAGGCATTTCATTCAACGAAATAGACTTTTGACGTTATCACTAATCATCAAACACTACGCAACCATTAATAAATCAATTTAGTTTCAACTTAATCTGTTGGGATAATCCAGTTGGGATAATACTTGGTTTATTATTCAATTGGTTTGCGTTCATTATTTGAATTTCTACTAAGCTTTGGAGTGTGCGCGTTTCACAGGATAGAGCGATTATTGAATTTCAGGAGATATGCATGGAGCACGTAAATCTGTTCTCTACCAAAATACCTATTTGGATTGATCAGTTGATCATATTTGTGTGCCTTCTGAAATTCAATAATCGCTCTATCCTGTGAAACGCGCACACTCCAAAGCTTAGTAGAAATTCAAATAATGAACGCAAGCCAATTGAATAATAAACCCCAGTGAAAGAATTTGCAGCGTTTTTTATTGAAACACGCACACTCCGAAGCTTAGTACAGATTCAAATCATGAACGCAAGCCAATTGAATAATAAACCCGAGTGAAAGACTACTTATTTACCCCAGTAATAATATTGAATAATAATCCCCAGTAATAATATTTACCTATATATTATCAGCGTTTCATACATATCATAATGCTTCAACCCGTGTATCGGCTATAAACTACAAGTATCCACATCGGGTATCACTCCAGTAACCACAGTCACTACAACTCGACGCTATCGGCATCACTAGGTTACAAACAAACAATAATAAACCAAAAAACGCAAATGTTGGCACCATACATCGAGAATGGTTTGACCTACGGGCGTGGGGAAGGGCTCATTCGATTCCTCATGGTATGTTCTTCAAATAGGTAAATATTTAGGCCGATTCGACTTGTTTTGAAGTTTTTAGCGATTTTACAAAACTTTTACAGCCCTTAAAGGGCACTTTAAATTGAGTGAGAGAGCTGGCTCAAGAATTGGGGCGTCGTCGGACCAAGATGGATTAGTCCTGAAAATTTCAGATCTTTTGCTCCGGCCATTGATCTTCATTGTTAAACCCTTTCTCAAACGCAAACGTCATACCAACACTGCTAAGATAACCATTCTAAGAACTATCAGAAACAAGCGAAAAATAAATCGATTTTGCAGAGAAAACCACGTGTTCAACATTTAAATCTTTTCCCCTTAAACTTCCATAATACTTTGTTTATATTATCAGTATTGAAACAACCAATCTGCAACTAGAATCATGTCATGGAATAAGTTAACTGCTGAATTCCATTTCCCGTCGAGGGACCTACATTTTTTCTTAATTCTTTTTTGCATGGATCATACGACGGAAGGAAGGATTTTTCGAATTCGATTTTTATGATCCACGTATCCTGAAACGTAAATGTCCGCATCTCGTCGAGGGATCGACATTTTCGTGATTCTTTTTCGTATTTTGGTGCAAGTATGGATTCTGAACAACAAAACGCGAACAGAGCTCTGCACATGTGACCCCATATCCTTTAATATGTTACGTTTCAGGCCCTCGATTTAAGTCAAATCATTTCGATTACACTCAACTATCAACTTTCTAAGTATATTAACACATAAAATAGCCATTGGCGTCACTCAGCTGATCAGAAGCCAAATTCAGGCAAACACAAATTACCATTTTACCTTGAAAGTTTTCGATTTTTTAATACTTTAATATCGAAATGTTATTCCTTTAAGTTGATTGAACGTAGAAACGAGATTAAAGACGCATCCCGGGTCAATAGGGTGCCAATTTCGTTAACTTTGGTACGGGAATTTCGAGAAAATAAAGTTTCTAATGACGGATTTTTCATATTTGATTTTTGAGATCTACATATCTCGAAACGTGTAGCATTAAATTTTGAAAGGGTTAAACAAAGTTCGTATGTTCGATTACAAAGAATTCCAAAATTGGAAATAATGAAAAAACCATTGAATTTAATTTTTTTTTGTTATAATTTAAATTTAAAATCGACTTCGGAATCACCATTTGCCGTTACAGTTTTACAATTTTATTAGGAATACAAATTCCATCGATCGTGCAAAAAGACACTTCATTTCTGGTAACAACGTCGTTAACAGCAAGAAGTTCTTCATAGGCCCCGAAAATCATAATCCAGTTATTAAATTACCAGAAGTTTATTTGGAATTTCTCCTATTTAATCGGCCTCTCTCTCCGTGTCCGAAAAAAATGTCAACACCCTCTATACAATCATGTATATTTTGTACTAAGTGGGAAAGCGCGTGAGAAGTGAAGGGCGTAGGTAAATCTTGTTGGGTGTCACGCACCATTCGTCACAGGCAGTGGCATGTGTTCCCCGTCGGCCGACCCCACGTTTACAACACCAGCTGTCTTCAGTCGAGATTATTGTCCCCGCTGTATGTCGTGGCCAGGTAGGTAACTCCGGTTTGACAAGTATCCAACGGAACAGAAGGAAAAGGTCCCCAGGCGGACACCGGATGGGTGCGCTGGTGCCCTCTTGGGGTACGGAATTGAAAACTTGCTAAACTAGTGCATAAAGACTCGGTTTGTCGGGTGCACACCACCATCACAAATCGTGCCCTGATGGATTTCATTTTGCACAAATCCCTCCATTCGAAAGCGTTAACTACCAAAACCATAAATGATTTGATTTCTGCCAAAGACGACAATTGTGCAGTGCATTGATAAATTGAAGGAAGTGAAAATCTGAAAGGATCATCCAAACGTACGGGATTTGTCGTCAAAATTTGAGTTGTCCTCCTCTTCATCAGTATTTGGACGGAAGATAGATAGGTAGATAGTTTATTTACGTAATTTAATATGTTACATTCTTCAATTGAATAATAACTGATGACCGAGCTGGATAGTGTAACACTGTGGCCCAGCCTGGAGCTGGTTTTTACTTCTAATTTTTATTGAGTACCTACCCATAACATTATATTTACACCACATTAATTTTTTGAATTTGGATTCCATGGAATGATGTACTTTAGTAGATACACCATTAATATAACTGCTGATTTTATATAGTCATTAATTTTAGTTCATAAAGTACTCATATGGGTCATCTCTTATTGGTTTACAAGTTAGTAGTGTAAAAATGGGAGTTCTGCCTATCATCAGCTGACTTCATTCTGACTGACCAGTTGACGTCATGGTGACGTCATGTTGAGGTCACTTTCCACAGCCTTTTAGATATCAGTTTTGCCACTTGTTTTTTTCCCCCGCCTAAATTTGAAATTTCCGCCTTTTGGTTTATTATTCAATAATAAACCATTGTAATTGCTCTGGAAAAAAATTCTAACCCTTCTGAAAATTTTATGGTTTACGTTTCAAAGGGTGTAGAATCCGAATCTGCAATAAAAAGTTTTCCGGCCGTAAGCCGTACCTACGCACGATTTCTCCCAAACGGCTGGAGCAAAAGATCTGAAATTTTCAGGAAAAATCCTTCTTGGTCCGACGACGCCCCAATTCTTGAGCCAGCTCTCTCACTCAATTTAAAGTGCTCTTAAAGGGCTGTCAAAGTTTTGTAAAATCCCTAAAAATCTCAAAACAAGTCGAAGCGGCCTAAATTTATACCTATTTGAAGAACACACCATGAGGAATCGAATGAGCCCCTCCCCTTTTGCGGGGAAGCGTTATTGAACTTCAGGAGATATGCGTGGAGCACGTAAATCTGTTCTCAACCAAAATACCTATTTGGATTGATCAGTCGATCATATTTGTGTGCCTCCTGAAATTCAATGCCTTGCGTTCACGATTTGAATCTGTACTAAGCTTCGGAGTGTGCGTGTTTCACAGGTGATAGAGCGATTATTGAATTTCAGGAGATATGCATAGAGCACGTAAATCTGTTCTCAACCAAAATACCTATTTGGATTGATCAGTTGATCATATTTGTGTGCCTCCTGAAATTCAATAATCGCTCTATCCTGTGAAACACGCACACTCCAAAGCTTAGTAGAAATTCAAATCATGAACGCTAGCCAATTGAATAATAAACCCCGGTGAAAGGATTTTACAGCGTTTTTCTTCTTCTTCATGTTTAGTTTGTTTTCAATTTATTTATTTTTTTTTTCATATAAAAACACTTTTATAATACATTAATAAAAATCAATCATGAATGTATTTTCCATCTTCCCTCTGTATGTCAAAGTGTAGACTAAATTGTCCTTGTTGTATTCGTCAACATCCTCTTGTCTTACGGTTTTTGGCGATTCTGCTTGGAAGGTAAACTCTGAATATACCTTCTTCTCCATGAAGCCTCTGACCATCTGAAAGCTCCAGAATAATATTCTTATTATGAGCTTGGACTGCTGGACCAAACTTCGCGAGGACCAAAACCATTTTCAAAACAGCATACGGTGTATTTAGTGGAATGGTTTCCAGCGATCTTAATTCTACAGCCGCTGCAGACTTTTGTAGTTTATTCAGAAATGAGTTCATCTGGAAATTAAAACATATTTAATTATGTTCAAGATTTATGAAACTGAAAAAATAAATAAATTGCATATTTTGGAGCTTTTACTTACGGTTTACAAGTGTTGAGAGGGATTCAGCAAGAAGGAGAAGAAAACAATCAATCTTCGAATTATTGAGAGTGAATGTGAACTTCCATGGGAGGACGGACATCCCACCTCATCACAACCAAAGGCTTGAGAGAGGGAGGAGTTGTCCTTGACACGTGTAGCTCTATGGACCCCCTCTATTGGCGCCTGCTTCGTCAGCTGACTTTACCTGTACCAGCCTGCCCGATAAGGTGAGTTGTTACCGCTCAAAGAAAAGAAAATGAAATTTAACACTTCCTGGAAAAGGGGAAGACAAGCAGAGTATTGCTGCATCATCAAAGAACAGGAACGAACATGCTCACAACAGAAGTTGTACCTCTCCATGATTCAACACTTCCTACAAGAAAGGGGTCTCATATTAGTAATATGATGTTACTGAGTAATCAGAGACTCTGAAAAGGCCTGCACCTGAATCGCATGCTCTGAGTAGAAACGTTGATCCACCTCCGAAAAATATTTGGAACGTTTGAAAAACTCAATACACATCAAATCATCGTTAGCTTCGAAATGAATCCAAACTCGAAGGTGCTACGTTAAACCAATAGCCTAATTGTTGGTCCACCCCCAAACATGATAATTTGGGATATTTATTGTATCGTATTCGGTATCTCTCAATCAATGCCTTTCGAATGAGCCCAAACTGGAAGATCCCACGTTGAAGCAATTGCCTAAATGTTGGGCAAGCCCCAAAAATTAAATATTTGAGGTGTTTATTTTATCACATTTGTACTCACCAAATCAATTGCTTTAAAATGAGCCCAAACTCTAAGGTTCTACGTTGACTTAATTGCCCAACTTTAGGCCCACCCCCCCAAAATTAATTAAGATTTTTGCCCCCACCTCTATCCTCAATCTGATGTGACGTCAGAGATGACAGGTTGTTAGATTGATAACCAGATTGACCATTACCAAGAGGTCTAAGGGTGGTGGGAAGAAATAAGGAGGGAACTCAAATTTAAATTTTTAGCGGGAAACCCCCACCGCTATTTTCCATAGCCTGACAACACTAATGTAGATGGGTGTGGAAGGTGGTGACCTCAGCATGACATCTACTTGAAGTGACGTCAGCAAGATGGCCGACCTCTTACCAGCTGATTTCAGGTTAACTATACTCTTAATCTGATTCAAAACAGGGTGGTAGTTTCAAATTTAGGCGGGGGAAAAACAAGTGGCAACACTGATATCTAAAAGGCTGTGGAAAGTGACCTCACCATGACGTGACGTTAGCAAGATGGCCGACCTCTCACCAGCTGATTTGAGGTTAACCCCATACTCTTAATTTGATTGAAGAAGAGGCTGGAATTTCAAATTTAGGCGGGGAAAAAAGACGTTAGCAAGATAGCCGACCTCTTAATAGCTGATTTGAGGTTAGCTATACGTTTAATTTTATTGAAAAAAAGGCGGAAATTTCAAATTTAGGCGGGAAAAGAAAACAGGTGGCAACACTGATATCTAAAAGGCTGTGGAAAGTGACCTCAACACGACGTCGCCATTACCCCCTTTCAACACCTTTGGCTGTTACTCACAGTACACCTGCAAAAATTTAAAAAATGTTCATTCAGTAAACAAATTAAACCTTAATTTAAATTTGTCCTCGTTGAGACTTTTTGTTCTTCTTTGGTGAAAATACAGGAAAATAAAGGTCACCATGATAAACTGCGTTGAAAATCCTGTAGGAACCCAAGATTGTTTACAACCACTTTTTCCATACTGTTGAGACTTGTCAAATTTCAGGTTTCGTCAGGGGAGAATCACAATTTGGACACTATTGAGCCTTTCAAATTAATTTACTCTACTCAAACTTTAAAAAATCGAAAATTTGAAACATACAAAACATTGAGGACACTCTCCGATGCAATTTGCTTTTTCCGAAAAAATTTCTTTTTTTTTTGCAATTTTGTTTTTATATATTTTTGTTTGGAAGATGTGAAGTTTTGAACCTTGGCGTCAATCTCATTTTCTAGTGGGTCCCTTTTTCTGAAAATGGCCCCAATACAGTTTTCATGGGACGTGACATTCGAGAAGCCAATCGATGATGAGATCGACGTCTATCATTTTGTTCACATTCGTCGGACGTCTCATCTCCATTTATTGACATTGTTATAGTATTTTACGAGCCCGTGATGCGCGTCTTACATCGACTGCGACGTTGCCAAATTTTTATCGAGACTCAACTGGTCCGCAACACCACCTTTCAAAAGAACAAAATGTTTGCACATCTATAATTGGGGATTAGGTAGCAATGCGTGCTTTCTCAAGACTCCGGTTTCGTCTGAAAAGTGGATCTTGAATTTTCTCCCCTACACGCTATACTACATCAACTAGCAAAGCCCCTTGTCGCGAACGCAAATCAAATATTACGTAATTTTCATGTTCGGGATTGATTCTATCGACAAAATTAAGTTTAATTTATTTTACTCTCTCAGTCAATCAATTCTCCCTCAATTAGCCTGATCCTCATCTCGTTCGATCCCATTCGAAGTCCAGTACATTCCCAAACCTTGAAAACGTTCACGGATATCCACGAAGAAAAAGGGAGATAGTGCGGAGGAAAGCCGAAAAAACTGTTTAAAAGGGTGGTTTTGTGTCCCATCAAATCGTTTAAAAAAACTTCTCTGGCCACAATTATCACCCAATTAGCATGATTCTCATCTCGTTCTATCCCATTTGAAGTCCAGCACATTCCGAAACTTTGAAAACGTTGACTTTCACGAAGAAAAAGAGAGGTATTGTAGAGGAAAACGTTTTCTGAAAATTAAAAGCAGAAGTAAAGAAAACGAAATCGCAGCTGATAGGGGGTCGTTGTTCACGGTTAGAGTGCATATTCTGGCCTGAATTCTCCATTGCATAATAGAGGCGAAGTCTTAGGGGTAGGTCAGCGGGTTTCGGTTATATTGTCGCCTGGCGGCCAAATCCTGATTCCTCAACGAGACAACCCACAAACGGGACTTGTCCGGCTGATTTAGCCCCCTCGGGAGAGCGTAGGTGAGGATGGAGAATGCGCCCGAATGACGAGGCACCGAGTTGTAAGAGCAGAGGCAGGTTGTGAAGAGGGGTGTGGTATGGGCTGGGGGACGTCTCCTCGGGATGATGTTCGCCTCAAACGCGGCGAAGGACTTGTGTAATTCTCGCCAACACTTTCTCCCCGAGGGCTCCCCCCCCCCCCCCCCTGTTACCGTTACGTTCCCGCTCGCAGCGCCGCGCCGCAAGGGCCCCAAATACCTGCCCCATTTCCTTCCCCATTGTCGCCTCCGCTCGGCACCTCATCCCTCGATATGGGCCCGACTTGAGCTCGCCCTCATAGCCCAGGGCCCGAAGGCAAAGATCCACAAATTATTATTCAAACGTTTACCATTTCTGCATTAGACCGCATCACTTATCGCTCCCATAAATCCAAGGGGAACAGACGCAACGATTAATCGTTAGAAATTTGCTTTGAAAGTCCCAAAATTTACAGTTCTTGAAATGAACAAATTTATACCTCACTTAAGAAATTACGAAACCGACCGTATTGTAATGAACAGTGAAAACATACCCGAAACAGACGTGGTAATACTATTACGTGGTAATAGTAGCATACTATGCTACCTAGGACTACATCTGCAACGAAGACTCACTTACGATATCCACATTAGTGTACTTGTGAAAGGACTACGCTTCAGTATATCTACTGAAGCCGTTGCTCAAGCAAAGTTCACCACTATCTCTAATCAAAAGTCTCTTCTACCTAACTATGATTCGTCCAACCTGGCAGTATGATTGCTCTATCTGGGGGCTATTTAGCAACCCTGACCCCTTAATTAGTAATGTAACTCATGCAAAGAATGTAATTGTAACTTGTGTTACTGAAAATTTACTAGTGATACGATACTTCTAATTTGCGATTTTTAATTGATGATCCTCCACTCCACTCGATCTCCTCAACTGCCACAAACTACGGCCGTCATCGTCCCCTTCACCGAATGCCCCGCAGTGCAAATTTCTTTCTTTCCATGTACCCTCATTTTGATTTTTTTCCCACCCCCTTATCAACTCTGAAGTCCCTCATTTCATCTTCCCCCATAGCTTTCATCTAAATGTTATCTCACCCCCCCCCCACCCCACTCCCCCGACTTATCAATATGTATATACTTGCATTTCGACATTATTCTTATTATCCGTACTGAATGTAAATTGGGCTTGCCCGTACGATTATAAATAAATAAATAGATAAGTAAATTATTACTTGCTACAAATTAGCAACTTGTTTTGAATTAAAAATTCATTTTCTCTAGATATTTCTAACGAACCGTACGCAATAAGTTGATTTTTCTAGCAATTATATTTCTGTCAGCTGTCGGATCAAACTCCTGTTGTTTTTCACGAGCTCATTCCACCCCAGTTCTCTCTCATTCCCGTCGGAATAGCCCTCATTTTCATCGACCTACAAATATTGTCTACGGATTGTAGGTGCTATTGCACAACTGCTACCAGATAGCATCTTGTGATTCGGAAGCTCGTTGATTCGATTAAATCCCGTTTATTGGAAATTATCAGGAAAAAGGGGGCCCCACAAGCTATCAATCCATTTTTTGAACTCAGTTTTTGCTGTGTCTTTGGAATATACAATTTTTTGCTCTTATGAATACGTGTGTGGGCAATTTAGCCTGGTTGGTTCAGTTGAAAAATGGGTTGACTTGAAATACATTATTCGAGACTTCTTCGAACTCATTCTCACAATTAGTAACATTTTTCAAGGTCTGTGAAGTGCAGCTACACTATTCGTGAAAAGCAGAGTAAGTGTAGGGTTACGTTTTCTACTGAATGTATTTGTTAAGACTAGTACATGTTCAGAACTGGACTGTACAATCAAAGACAATGCTTCAAGGGTCCGCTCGTAAACATGCGTAGAAATCCAACTGAAATATAACGAGATAAAAAAAATAAAGGAAAAATATGCT
Source organism: Creontiades dilutus (assembly GCA_031894815.1). NCBI lineage: Eukaryota > Metazoa > Arthropoda > Insecta > Hemiptera > Miridae > Creontiades > Creontiades dilutus. The sequence continues at coordinate 28,340 of JAVIWC010000831.1, forward strand.
CACATGAAAAAAAAATATGCTCCACAACTGAATTAAACCATGGGAGACCATCGTATAGCAACGACCGTACTATTTGATTTGTCACCAGCCACACATGCTCACATCGTTAAAGAACTTGAAGGCTGTGCAGCCCGACCGTCTAACTCAGGGGTCTCCCAACTATTTGCCCCAAGGGCCATATCGTAATGTGGAGGTGGTGGGGCGGGCCAACTGGGGGGTCTGGGGACTAGGCCCCAAGCTGAAGGGGGGTACGGGGGCTACCGCCGGAAAATTTTAAAAATTAGACACTTGAAACCGTGTTTTTAAGCACTCCTGGACGAGTTTGACAAATTCAAAATTAGGCCTAGTATAGGAACAAAAAATAAGTTTTTAAGTTCCATGATTTATTGTTCGTTGTTCAGTAAGAATCTTAACCATTGAATTTTCAGGAATGGAAACTTTTGCAAGACAGACAGTTGAAATTTAGGGTTTAAAGCACTCCTATACGAATTTGACGAATTTAGAATTAGACCCAACATAGGAAACAAAACTTATTTGTATATAAGAAATATTTTGAATTAATTTATTTAAAATTATTTACATGCACAAAAATATTCGTCGAAAACCAATCTAATGTGATGTGTGCCATTGTTTTGTGCTTACAATGCCTTTCCACTAAGGATCATGGTTTGTTGTTCCAATTGTAAGCAAATTTTTTATTTGAAAGCATTGCTCGATATTTGGATTTGACACAATGTGTCATAAATCATTTTTGAAAAGGATTGTTCGCATAGATACGTTCAACCGAAAATTGATATCATCTGGCAAAACTCTTGATTCCCTTGAAGTCATCACCTTGAAGCCTAATTTTTTCCATCCATCCATGTTTTTCCGCGGGCGGCAGGCTAGACCAAATCCTCCTGCGGGCCGTAGTTTGGAGACCCCTGGTCTAACTGATTAATTTTCATACGGTGAGCGAACGGATGATCTTACAACAACGCAACTTGTCTCATTCGATACAAAAAATTTTTTTACCCGAACAGAACAACAACAACAAGAAATTTCACACGTACAATTGGTCTACGTGTAATCTTTAAATAAAATCCATTTAATCTTAGAATTGAATGTGCTCCTTGAATTTGATCTTCTAAGGTTGATTTCTTTTGTTTCTTGATCAATTACGCAGGTTCATCTTTGAAAATAACAGAAAAAATTAGGTCCATTCTTAGTGAGAAAATCTTCTTCTATCTCTAAAACAGTGAACAAAAAATTTGCGACCTTACAAAGATGATTGAAAATGAAGGTTTAAAAGTTTCTGGGAATACTTCTTATGGCACAGAAATTTTAAAACTTACCTAGTTGTGGAGCAGTTGTGGTGTTCGACCTCGAAATCATACATATTACTAATAATTATATCTTAAAACAGGAAAGTCACGAACATTTTAAAATCGAGCTAATTTTGAGTTAGCCTTTCTTTTCCTCTACTGTGCATGCTATGGATAGTAAGTTTGACTGAGGAGCTTTCGTTTTGTTTAACCATTTTTCTAAAATTTTTTTTTTTTTTTTAATATTATTTTTTTATTGCACCAAGTAATAACTTATTAACAATATTATTCTGACTTAAATTCTCTACATAATTATTGGGACTCAAGATCCATTACTCCAGTCCATGTCCTTCTGAGGTTCAGCACATTCACTTCCTACACAAGTTCATGTGGTTTTGTGCGCTTAAGGCGCCTAGTTAGGTCTTGCACATCAAGTAGCTTCACAGCTTCTTCGTTGACATGACCTCGTAGTCTGGCTAGATGAGCGGTAGCCCTCTGTTTGATTATTTCGTCTATGCTGTCCACTTCCAATTCGCGGTGAAGAGCATCATTTCTAAAGTACCAAGGTGCATCAGTGATGCATCGTAGTACGGTATTCTGAAAACGCTGGATAATCAGTCTATTGGTTGGAGCTGTACAGCCCCACAACTGTGCTCCATACGTCCAAACTGGCTTAAGCACTTGATTGTACAGAAGCAGCTTGTTACCAATGGTCATGGAGGATTGCCTGCCAATAAGCCAGTACATTTTTCTAAGTTTTATCACCAGTTCGGCCTTCTTCTTTTTCACATGTTCTTTCCACCTGAGCTTGGCGTCAAGCGTCATGCCCAGGTATTTGGCTTTATTCGCGTAGGGAATTGCCACGTTGTTGAGGTAAAGTGGGATGTAGTTGATTTTCTGGTTGGTGAAATCAACATGCACCGACTTTGCCTCATTTAACCTTATCCTCCATGTGGACGTCCAATGACTGATTTTGGAGATAGATTTGTTGAGTTTGCTGATCGATTCATCATTGCTGTCTCCAACTGCCTTTCTAAAATTGAGAAGTGTCAACGATCAGGGAGCTTTTCGAATTTCACCGGTGGATGCCGGGTGCTTGCTTATTACGATACATAAGAGATCCAATTAGCAGTTTGCGTCATCCAGCCGTAGTACGGAGTTGGTCGCTGACGACCGTCCTCAAGTTTCTCTGACGCGCTCCGAGATAACGTTGTTGACTTGCCCCTCAATCGTCCTCTCCAGTCCAACGTCTTCATCTCTCCAATTCAATAACACTTCAACCTTAATTTAAAATAGCTTTGTTGGTTTTAATTTTTAAGCGAATTCAAAACGAGCTGAACCTTTCGTGGAAACGTCTCAAAACGTCTTCTTGGGAAGCTTATAAACGGTAATTAAACAATCATAATTTATCACAATTTATAACTACTTTTGATTCGTTATTTTATTTTTTTTTATTTGTTAAGTATTTGTTATTTGTAATCGATAAAAAAACAAAAACATATCTACCATAAAATTTTGCTGTTTTAAGTTTCAAGATGTGTAGAATCCGTAAATCGAAAAAGAAAAATCCGTCCGCTTTTCTCCGAAGCTTCCAAACGAAAGTTAATGAGAAATTTGGATCAAAAATGACATTTGAGGTCCAGTTGGGAAGGAATTTCCGGGATCGATCTCAGTCAATCTTTAAGGGAGAAAACGAAAATTTGAATATCGAAAACTTTCGAAACAACACTTTTAATGTTCGTAATTGATAGACGTGCCTTTACGAATCGGATGAGCCCAAATGGACAGCTGTACGTTCATCCGTTCGCTCTCACTAAGTGCTAAAACTATGACAGAAAAAAGAACATAGTGAAAATAACCTTGTAAGATGTGCGGATCGCGACAGCGGGTATAATTGCTGTGGAATTTTGTTTACGAGTTTCCTTGAAAATGAGGTCTCAATATAATTGTGGTACAAGTTAAGCATATGTCAGTGTTCTGTTTTACATAGCTGAATTTCAGTGTTGTTTCACTCTTGGATTTCTAGACAAGTCCTGTTGGACAGCTGACATCTAACGAGGGCGCTCCTGGTCAGCTGATAGAGTCCAAGGGCTGTTTTCTTTCCCAATCAATCTAGAAAGCTGAAATTTGAGTTGACATGAGGATTTGAGGAAAAAATCGAGGGTTTTCCGCCGTAACGGATATGGAATGAATGCTCTAGGGTGCAGAGCTTCGTGAGCTATAAGTTTTGATATCAGCTCCTGTTTCGTACGGAGGGACTAATACCGGTTGGTGTTCATGGAGTTATATTTAAGACAAAACGTTGGAACGAGATTGTGCCACACTGTTACCAATAATTCTGAACGAAATTGAGCAGGGAAGCACCATCACGCTGTAAATCACTCAGAAAACTATTTAGTATATAGTCCCTGTGTAAAGTATGCAGTCAATAGCATTGACTACATATAACGTTTATAGTCTACTAGTTTAATGGCCCTGCTACGCAGGTTAAAAAGAAATAGGTGAATAACACAATGAGGGAGTATAATAACAATATGCAAAGTCAAAAAATCGTATATCCCAAATCCCCGAGGAGAGGACCACGTCGCTTGCCCTGGGAGACGGGGAGGGGGAATTCCACCCGCCCAGCGTTACCACCCCCTGAAACGACGATATACTCTGATAAGCTCGTCTTTATGTAGTGTGATTATAAAGTATATACTCTCCCTACCACTGAAGCAAATACGCAGACCGTCGAAAGCCTCTTTTGACATAAGATGCTGAAATACATAACCAAACGTTGTGGGGCTCTCCAGCTGCTTGACAGACAACTGAAGGAAGAGTGGTGGAGGGCTGTCAATGCTGGGAACGATCTCATGAATGTCTGTCCACTTTTCTTGTGAAGTCATTTCTCCCGACTTCTCCGACGATCTTCACTTCAGAAGAGACTTAAGAATAGACAAGGTAACATTTTTTCGATTTTTGAGAAGCTAAGGGTGGTATATAGCCTGGTACAAGGAGGTCAGCTTCCCCGTAGACATCTACAAGTCCGGTAGAAAGCCCGTGACGCGTGTACCCAGTCATCCAACCGTCTTTATACACGCAGGACTGAGTTACATGGTATGGATATTAGTAATGAGCAGAATTCCTTAGTCGATAATTTCGTTCCTAATCGAACTAATGTGGTGGACAATAAGTCGGGTCCTTTTTAGAGAGACGGAGGATTGAAGGTCGGAGTTTACATCATATACCACTGACTACTTCCAATATACGTAGATCAATGATTTAGGTAAAACGGTTATTCTAATACAGAAACGAACCTCTGTTTAATAATTTGTTGCGTTTTTCTTATATATTTCGAAGGCTGAGATTTTTGGGAAGTTTTTCCCGGGAATTGGGAATTACAAAAGCAGTTCATTATGGTGGAGAGAAAAATTGTTTTGCCATACATTTTGAAACTGTGTTTTTCAGAATAATTTATCACGTTGAATTTATCATGGTGAAGATTTCATATTTTGCTCCAAGGATATCCCTAGAGTGCCAATATTGAGTGAATTTTACAACTCCCACAATGTAAAGAGATATTTCAATCGTTTCGTGGACAGCTACCACTCAGCCAATCCAGATATTTACTCTGGATTGAGAAATACTCCATGTTATCAATAAGATTTATAAGTTAAAGCCAAATTTACTCAAATGGCTCATGATCCAGTACTAATTAACAATAATTGTATTGCTTGGAATGATAATTCAACAATTTTTTTTTTTGAAAATGTATCCATCACCCTAATCACGTATGAATTGAAAGTGTGCTCAATTACCATTGTTTTATTGGACTATTGATGTTAACAGTTAATTACACTGGAAAATATTTTTCGTAGCTTGCTTTTTATTATATTTTCCATCTATAAGAAACAAATCATCAGGCTGGAGTAAAAAATACTTTGTGTTGGCATATTTCGTTTGGTTCAGCATGCTATCATGTTAGCATTATACGGTTAAGGAAATTAAACAGCTCTTTCCAACGGTGTTCACAAAATTGATTTTAGAGAATAGTTGAACGTAGTCATGGCTGTTTTAGTGTATTAGGACCGGAAACACGATACAAATCTTTAAAGTTAAACAACTCAGGAACGAAGCCTCTAAAAGGGAAAGTCTTGGAGACATTTTTGTTGGAAATGACCCCTTGAATCGACCATTGACGTTTGATGAACTTGTTGACTGTCACCCTGTATAACCTGTTCAACATTGAGTCTTGAAGCGGATTAATCGTTGAATATTGAGGTGTAGTTTCTTAGCTCGTTCGAACAACCCGTGTGACACTAGCGATTATTGCCGTGTCTACAAGTGGTCCGACCTCCTCATTAGGGAGATAACATTGTTGTTGAGCTCTCTCCGAAACCACAGCGACCTTGGTGGTTTAACTGTGTCTTTAGGAAGCAACAAAGAACCTATTTGCATAAAGAAGCTGTGTTCCGTTGCCGGAAATCGTAATTCTACATAATTTCAATACTAGGTTCCGTCGAAAATCCCTACATTATCGAACATAACCATAAAACCTGCATAAGTTAGCAGTAACTATGAGCTTTCTACGAAGATTGAGCTAAATCTCATATTTTAAATAGACTTGATTTCATTTTGTGGGTCCTTACTCAATTGCCGGGGTAAAAAACTGCTAGTTATTTCTGGAGAAGGGAAACGTGTTGTGTGATAAGGATACTCAGGTACACACCATCAAATCCCCTCCACGCACCATGTTTTTGTTGTATGGCATATTAAAAAAATAAAACCCAAATAAAATTCGCCATTCATAATAGTTGATTTCATCCTAAAACAAACAATGCATATCCACTTCAAAATCGATCATATTTAGGGCGAGTCTTCAACTTCCTCTTCCAGACTTTTGGCTTTTGCAAATATTGGTCTAATTCAAGTTCTCCAAATGTCATTCCAAGTGTCAGCAGCAAATTCCAGCACAGACCTTTTCAAATTGACTTTGCAGCATGAATGTGTCATTTCAAACAGAAAACTCGAAGAAACAGTGTTTCATTTTGGTTAGTTATTTTCAATAATGAACCTTTGTGATCGGCCAAAAAAACACAACCTTTTTAATTTGATCATAATCCCTTAATTTATCTCCTTATTTTATATTTAACCGCTTAATTTTATACTAAAACAAGAAATTTACATTCATTTGAATGGCGAGCTAATTTCATGTGAGTTCTCGACTTCCCCCCCAGGCGTCTGCCCTTCGCAAACACCTAGTGACTTCGAGATTGATCTGATTCAAGTTTTCTAAAAGTCATTCGACTCAGGGTCTATTGACTATATACTTTAGAAAGTATGAAGTCTCTCCAGAGTACAACGAAAGCTACAAAATCTTTAAGATCCTGAGGTGGAATTCGGAATTGCTCGCGTAGGAACTCGGCCTGGAACTGGACTAGGGATGTTCCGATATTATCAATAAATATCGATATTTCTCTTTCGATATTTCCAATATTATATTGATATAAGGATTTCGATATTATCGTGATATCGAAAGATTTTGGTGAATATCGGATTTCGATATTGAATTTTTTTGAGTTGGCTATTTTTATAAAAATACCGGTTTTCAATGGCAATGGTATTAGTTTGATCCAATTACATTTTTTTTAATTAAAAAACTAAAATTTCATTCTGGCCACGTACCTATGCATGTAAGTTTTGCTAAATATTATCTTTGAGTGAAAATGTTTGTGTTTCAGTTATGCCTATTCCATTAGCATATTTGCAATACACAGTTTCAAAAAATGTACCAGAATCATATTGCACAGATTATTATTTCTGTTTTGATACTGGAAATTCACTGTGTGATTGTTTTGGATAACTTATTATTATTAGCTAACCTAAAAAAATGTTTAACCAAATTTTACAGCAAAGAATGAAAATCGCTTCAAATTCATAGCAATTTACCCAATTTTCTACTTTACAATTAATTATAAAATCAGTTTAAGATTGTAGTACAATGATGATGATCACGTTAGTACAATGAGTTTTTTCATAAAATTGTGAGCAATCATAAAAATTGCGTTATATCATTCGATATTGCTGATATCGATATTTTGTTGCGATATTATCGGTGTATCGATGTTGATGGTTGATATCGTTATCGATATCGAACATCGGAAGATCCTCGATATCGGAACAACCCTAAACTGGACTCATTAGTTTAGGCCCAGTCCCTGAGAGATTGTTTCAGTTGGCCTTCTCTGTCTCTGCTGTTCTTGGATGATATTTTTCGGTTGGATGCTTTCTACATGAACAGCCACAGAGCTTCAATGTTCCTCACTTTCAAGCATTTTGGCTACTGTCATCTCTGGCCTGTGCCAAGACTTCCAGATCATCCTGCTGCTGTGTTATTTCATTTTCCCACTGGCTACAAACGAGTTCTCTTAGAGATTTTTGATAAAGTGCGGCATTCAAGAGGGGCTGGACGTCAGGTTCATTTTGTGTGGACACGGTCTCATAATGGGGTATAATCGTAATGAAAGAGCTGATTCCATTTCCAACACCGCTCGACAAAATCGTTCAATCTTCGATATACGCCTGCCATATACCGAGAGGTATATCCGTAGAAATTTGAGGAATCGATGGCGACAAATGTACGAGTAGTGGGTGTCTAATATAGAGAATTTAACCCAAGAATCTCGATTAAACCTTGGTTTACAAAATTTGATTGTGTTAGATTGGAGATTAGAGTCAAGGCACGCCTACGCTCCAATCACGGCTTATGTGGTGCCTATTTACATCGTATCGGACGAGTTAATGTGGCAACGTGCGAACGTTTTTCCAATGAGGACGATACCCAGGAACATCTACTGATGGTTTGTCTAATTCACACCCAAGCTAGGAAGTGGTTGTTGGATCTTTCGGTTGAAAATGTGGACAATCCTAATAATTTCCACCTATTGATTCATTCCAGCTGTTTTGCCATTTACAAGGCGATATGTTCTTTTATTCGAGAGGTGGATATTAAGATTTGATTCACACATGTTAATTGGGAAAAAGCACGGGTCTACCGGCTTCCCTGGGGCAACGGATGACTCTCGGATTCTTATGTTGCAAATGAATGAATAAATATTATCTGCATTAAGAAAAACTAAATTAAATGACATACATCAATTAAGCTCACCTATTTTTGATAGTCTTATTGAGTACTTATATTGTTAACAGTTCAAAAGTCAAATAGTTGCATTAATGTTGATTGTAACTTGTATTACTTAATAAAGCTAACTTCACGGCTATGGCTCGACGCAAATGCCGATTGAAGGGAAAAAATACAGACGAAGAAAGTGTGGAAGACATATAATCAACTGCTTGAAAAGGGAGATGGGGAGATTGGAAGTATTTCAAGAGGATAATGGTACAGAACGATGAATCAGTACTGAATAGAAGAAGTACTGAAAGAAGAGTGCCAAGGGTGGTGGGCGATGTCTAATCCCTCAGAGGTTTAAGCGGAACTGTACAAAGACTGCCCAAGCAGAGGGAGGGGGGTAATAGACTCTCCATAAATTGGATTGTACAATTAATGGGGTCCTCGATTGCATTTTGGTTTATTATTCAATAATAAACCATTGTAATCGCTCTTGAAAACAGAGTGTCTCACCCCCCCCCTGAAAATTTCATGGTTTACATTTCAAAGGGTGTAGAATCCAAATCTGCAATAAAAAATTTTCCGTCCGCCCGCCGTACGCCGTATGCACGTTTTCTCCCAAACGGCTGGAGCAAAAAATCTGAAATTTTCAGGAAAAATCAATATTGGTTCGACAACGCCCCAATTCTTTAGCCAGCTCTCTCACTTAATTTAAAGTGCCCTTTAAGGGTTGTCAAAGTTTTGTAAAATCCCTAAGAACCTCAAAAAAGGTTCGGCCAAAATTTGGTCTTTTTTCGAAGAACTTTCCATGAGGAATCGAATGAGCCCCTCCCCAGGTCTGTAGCTCAAACTATTCCCGATGTATGGCATGATCTTATGCTGCCAAAATTTGCATCCACATTCACTACATCACTAGGTTACTGCGATCAAAACAAATAAGAGTTTTTTTTTTTTTTTTTTTTTTTTTTTGATCGCAGTAACCTAATGATGTAGTGAATGTGGATACTGGAGTGAACTCCTAAAAGGGTTTATAACCGATACACGAGTTGAAGCATTCTGATATGCATGAAACGCTGCAAATTCTTTCACTGTGGTTTATTATTCAATTTCATTCATTTGGCTTGCACTCATGATTTCAATTTCTACTAAGCTTTGGAGTGTGCGTGTTTTACAGGTGATGGAGCGATTATTGAAGTTCAAGAAATATGCATAGAGCACATAAATCGGTTCTCAACCAAAATACCTATTTGGATTGATCAGTTGATCATATTTGTGTGCGTCCTGAAATTCAATAATTGCTCTATCACCTGTGAAACACGCACACTCCAAAGCTTAGTAGAAATTCAAATCATGAATGCAAACCAAATTAATGAAATTGAATAATAAACCCCAGTGAAAGAATTTGCAGCGTTTTTTCCTAGGTTTGGAAATTACGGAGATAAATTGCTTCCACACTTGGGCAAATACAAAAGTAACCTATAAACTCATTATTTCACGAACCTGCACGATCGGTGACCGGACGTCACAATTGAAGAATCGAAACATAGATAGTGGCGAAAGAACAGAAACAGCTGTGTTCCATGAGAAATACAAAGTAACATCCAGGTCCATGATAATGAGAGTAAGAATCAATTGATAGTTACATCACCGATCAAGTCATCGCGTGATCAAGTTGGCATGTGAATAGCGTAGGTTGATGGTCGCCACCATAGCGGCAAGCTGTGTGGACCTTGGTGGAGCACTAGCTCGTGTAACCAAGGCTCCACTGAAGCAGAAGCTGCGCCTCCTTTGCACGTACTTACTGCCAAAGCTTACCTACGGGCTAGTCCTTGGCAGGCTTACTGCGAGGAGGCTGCTTGATTTAGACTGTGAAGTTCGCTCTGCTGTGTGCTCTTGGCTAGGCTTTCCACCTGGTGTTCCAAGTGCCTATATCCATGCACCGGTCAAGGCCGGTGGGCTCGGCATTGTCTCTCTCTCAGCCCGTATCCCTTCTCTATGCCGCCTGCTAGCCCTTAGGGCCTCGAGCTGGGAGGTCGCCCGCACTGCTGCTGACCTTGATTTTGTCAGGCAGCAGTTGTTGTGGTGCGATCGAGCAGCTCCAACTGCTCCAAAACCCAGCTTCTCTGTTGAGTTTGCTGCTGCACTGCATGATTCAGCAGATGGCAAAGAACTCCGACAGTGCTCTGAATCACCCATTACTTCCCAATGGGTGGAATGGGCTTCAGAGGGGATTGGGGCCTGCGACTACCGACATTTTCATGCCGTCCGGGTGGCTACACTAGCCACCGCGGTGAGGTGTTCAAGAGGTAGTCATGGAGTAGTAGATACCCTCTGCCGTGCCAGTTGGGGTAAAAATGAAAATCTTTATCATGTGGTGCAGCAGGGTCAACGAACTCATGGTGGCCGCAAACTCCGTCATGATGTGGTTGCCAAGCAGATAGCAGGTGCATTGTCATCCAGCAGCTAGGATGTTGAGAGAGAGAGAGAGGCTGTATCATATGCCGAATGACCGGGGCAAGAAGCCAGATATCGTAGCTATTAAGCCCAATGGGTCTGCCATAATCCTGGATGTACAGGTTGTCAGTGGCAGCGGGTACGCAGACCTGGAGGGCTAAGATAAGTAAATATAATAGAAATGACCTTCGGCAAGCAATACCTGAGCTAAAAGGAGTGGCGCCTAACAACATCAAGGTTATCGCTGCGACCGTGTCATGGCGTGGGGTGCGGTGCGGGAAAAGTGCCACGGAGTTACTTGAGCTGGACATTTCATCAGGAGTACTTCGTGGTATCACCACCCGCGTCATCCAGGGCTCTTACCTGAACTGGTGGTCATTTTATAGGGGCACTTCCTTTCATCCCTCTCTTCCTCCTCCATCATCCTCAACTTCCCATATCCCAAGGGCCGGCGTTAGTTAAACCTGGGCGTCCTCCCCACTTTCATTTCATTTAGTTTTTTCGTTTTCATTTGATGGCGTGCCCCCTCCGTCTTTGACGGGAGATTTAAAAATAAATAAATAAAAAATAATCATAAAAAAATATTAGAGTAGGGAAAACAATCTATAGGTTTCATTTTCTTTGAATTCGGTAGTATGAAAACATAAAATTAAAGTAATCTTTCTTATATATAATTTTTTTACGATTGTCAATTTGGGAATCGAATACAACGGTCGATATGGTATTTATACGACTGAACCAAATCGTTTCGGGGGATTCACTATTTTGCGGTCGCGTAGTTCGTATTTTTATGTTGCGGAGGAGATTGGTGAATTACTGTTATGATTTTGTGAATTGATTACAATAAAATCTATTCTATTTTTCCTACATATTTCATTGTTTTCACCGTTCACCTCCCACGATCTAAGGGTATGCGCTTCACGCACAACTTTTCCACGGAGACAGGAATCTTTATATCGGTAAAGGGCCGGTTCAGATTCCTCAGGTTTTGGTAAGTTTTTCGATCCTGTATCATAGTCAAGTTTTTTTTTTTTTTTTTTTTGCCTTATCAATTCTGTGTTTAATTTTATCAGTTTCGATACGTTTAATTCTTTAATCTCTTTCTTTAAAGTTTAGGCCGTCATCTAACCAACTTCCCTGCATCAAATGGCTCTGAGAAAAACTTAAACTGGGGATTTCCGTGATTTATTCACAAAAGCAGTGGGTCTAAAGACCCCGGACAGCATATAACGTTTATCGTTACACGTAAATTATTGAGAATGTTTTGGGATTTTAAGGGTTAGAACGGGGAACAGGTTTATTTTTAGAAGGTTGGTTACAACGGAGGTAATCTCGTCAGCAGTTTAGCTGGCGTCATAGTGAAAGTAATGTTACAGTAGTACACCATGCAATCGTATATCCATTAATGGAGCACACGTTAATAGTAAATAACAGTGGGTATAAGGAGGAGATACCGAAAGGATACTGTTTTAGTGTTGTCATAGAGACTCGATGTTTTGCAATAAAACGGCCGGTGTCATTTGAGTCTTTTATCGGGTTGAATCCGTCAATGCCTCACGTCGCCCCGCGACACATCCACGATCATGGCATCGTTTGGACTTCAGAGGGGGATACGGGATTCCACACAAAAAACGGCGATATCCACGGGAACAAAAGGAATGTTATCTCTCAAGCTGGCAGAGTCTCCGAGGCGTGGGAGGGTGTCGCTAGGCAGTCACCAGTCAATATGCCCTCACCCTTCTTCCAACGTTCCCGTGATAAAATCGGTAGACTAAACTGCTAATGGCTACACCGACCGACCACATTCCGTTTCTCTTCGCTCGCATCCGTTCAAAACCATTTACGAGCGAGTAATTGAGCCGCCAACGTTTTCACGAACGGGCAACAAACATAGATTTTCCTTCATCTGATTTCAACCGTTCAAAAACCTCTCCGGGTAATGAGCGCGAGGTCTTTTTTAGTGATGAATCGCCATTTAGTTCGTCGTCTGTTGAAGCGCTGACCTGGTAGAACTCTAATACTCCTCACCAGTCTGTTGGGAGACCTTACACTATTACTCAACACACGACTATCACGGACTAAGTCATTTAATGGGTTGTGGAAACCCATTTCAATAAAAACGCAGTAAGATAGAACGTTGTCTATATTTCTACGAAAGTAATGAGTTACTCAGTTAAACCAGGGTGCCGCCCCCCCCCCCCAAAACTTCATGACGGACCCCTCCCCCCCATGTAGGTAAAAAATACTCGTATGCACCCCTTATTTTACCTAAAACTAAAACAAGAATTATATACTTGAACAGTTTTTTCTTTTTGGGCACTTTTTTAAAGCAAAAAACAATAAAAAATTTAGCAAACTATTAAATTATCATTATCACAACTCAGTCAGACATTAGTATTGATATGGAAAGGGTAAAAATAATAGAAAAAAGACAAAGAAGCAAGGGCAATGAATACCTAGTCGCGTTGCAGCTGGTGTCTGTCCTCAGACAAATAGCGCACCTCCAGAAGATAACCCAGTAAGTAGGTACTTGGGTAATTTCAAAATTTCGGTCACATTTATGTCACTGGTCAGTATTGCCGCCGACCTCAACTGAATGAATTTTTGTAAATTCTTAAAATTTCTCTTGTATCTGGATGTAGTTACATGTTCCATGGATAAATATGTAACAGTTGTGCCTAGTGGACCCAGGAGGTCACGGCACGGGTGCGTGTGGATTGACGTTAATAATTATTTCAAGTTTAATGTCGCCAATTTCATATATCGCCTCATTGAACCCACCTAAATCCACTTTTTCAATCATCAATATTATTTTGAAGTGTTTAAAGGTTTAGGAAAAACACAGTTCATCATCTGTGTTCTGAGTATTTATTGCTGATGCGGGTACTTACCTTGGACATGGATGTTGACCGAGGAACATTACAGATGAGATGCCGTTGAAGTCAGGTTGATTTCCTATACATCCGATTGCATGAGCGCGTTTGCACCGATTATGAGGATAAAATCTGATGATTTCCAGGAATTTCTGGAGCCAAAGCTGCAGAGTTTCAGAATTGCGGAGTAGCACAGGAAGTAGCACAGCTAACAGATTGACCTAACCAGCCGCCTAACCATCCAACACTATCTCAGACGGTGAAGGACTGAGGAATAATCAGCTCCGCAGGACAGTCTGAGCAAACACAGTGGACTTTGGTCTAGTTCCTTGCAACATTTCCAAATCGAGTTCCCGGAGTTGGAGCTCAGACCAGCTTACCTTCTTTAGATTCCTAGAAAATGAGAAAGATATGCAGTCGCATTGCCATGGAAAAAAAATAAATTCCAAGTATTGGATCTTCTACCAGTTACTTTGGGACAGGTTCGATTTGAGATACATGGAAATTATTGAAAAACAGTTCCTGGAGTTGGGGGCAAGCAGCTAGTATTAATTTCTCTGAAATTGTCCTCCACAAATACCAATCTCCTCATCACCACAAAAATGTAATAAACTAGAAGTGGCAGAGGCACCGGCGGGCAGTGGGGAGGATTGGCACCAGCTCTCCCGACTCGACCCCCACTCTTTTACCCCCTAGTCGATCCCCTCAAGCTATCCACTGCCATTTCCTTCGTCTAAGGGCAGAAATAAATCATGCAACAGTTATGTTAAGTAATAACCGGCATAATTACACTTGGGGATATTACATTGTTGTGTCTAATACAAAATACGAAACAAAATTGGAGTTATTGTACTTTGAATAGAACGGTTTTGTTATTTTTCGCTCGCATGCGTTCTCTGTGGAGATGTCATTGAGGGTTTTCAAATGGTGGTACAAATGGGTGGTAATGGTGGTTCTAATGTTCAAGTCCATCTGCACAATTGCTTTAATAAGTGATGTATAATGTGCCACGCGCGCCCACGCGCCCGCGTGTGTGTGTGTGCTTTTTCTTCTGAAAAATGAGCAGTGTTGTAAAAAAAATTCTTCCCAATGCACTGCTTTAATAAAAGGACTGCAAATACCGCCGAGTCCGCTGTTGATTCTTTTCTGTTCTGTTTGCACCTAAAATTTGTTCCACCATCCGTAAAAATATTAATAAAATCTCCATCTGGCATTACTAATCCTTTACTACTCCAGTGCTGGAACATCCTCCTTACTCCCCTGATCTACAACCTGCAAATATCTACCTGTTTCCGAAAATCAAGTCCGCACTAAAGGGAGGCCGATTCGTGTCGATGGAAGAGGTGAAAAGGAAAACAGCCGAGCTTCTGAAAGGCCTTACGAAAAACGACTTCGAACACTGCTTTGGAAAAAAAGGATGGAGCGGTGTGTGGCGAGGGGAGGGGAGTATATTGAGGGGGAAAGTTGGATTGTACTTTTTTTTCAATTAAACCATTTTTTGTAAGCAGTCTCGTTATTTAATATTCATGCCTCGTAATCATGTTTTTGAAGGAAGGTAGATGCCACTACCATCTTGGCCAGTGAAATGATACGGGGCGGCACGCTATGTGCGCTAACCAAATGTACCTATTTCAATTAAAATTTTAGTAAAAGGCAATAAATAAATGTTGTTTGTCGAAAACGTAAAAAATACCAAAACTATTGATAAGTGGCGGCATCCAGCGCTAACCAACTTAAAGTAGGCATCTACAAAGTGACAAAGAAAACTCGAAGGACCACAGCCCAATTGGCTGAAGAAAAAATGTGGCTATGATTAAGGAAATTAAAAGAAAGAAGGCTAAATAAAGATAAATGTTCGTATAATGAATTCAGAAAACACGTGTTCTAGGTCCTACCTACCTAGCACCTTATGGCCATAGGAGGAAATTCGGTACAATGGTTAAAATTATTTCTACCGTGATTCCGATGCGATGTGGATTTTCTGGCTTGTAAGATGATATACCCCAGACTCCAGCAGCAGCTTCCAGGCACCTCGAGGGACAGGCAGGAGGGGGTGGCAGGGAAGAAATACCTCTCAGTTGTGTTGAGAGCAGCCTGGGAACAGATCTCTCACTTCTGCTCACTTCTCAGGTGCTGCTGTCACTGCGAAACAGATTCCTGTCAAGGTGGAGCTCAATCCTGGAATATAACCGCCTCCACAATCCAGACACCACGAGACACAGGCGGGAGGGGGGTAGTCTGGTACTGAATCCACCAAATCAGCCAAAAAAAGGCTCACAAACTGCAATAACTCCGCCTAATAGATGCAGAAAGGCAAAGAAGGTGCAAATTTGATCTAGAGGAAGCAGTTAAACAGCGGAACTTTAAAAAATTAAATAGTTTTGTAAGAGGGTACTTCACTTGGCGTAAGTTGGAACATTAATGGTGATTCACTGCCTCCCCGCCGCGGATCGTGAATAGCACCGGGAAAAACGCCAAGACTTCTTCCGAATTGCTGGGTTGGCAGAACTGGATATAATGGTAATGGAGAAGAAGGTGAAGTCGAGCAATAGACGAGGTGATTGTGACGACGAAGAATCATGACGTCACCAGGTGAGAGAATGGCGCCAAGCAGTCTAATTTGGATGCTGAGAAAATTATCGGGTTCTACAAAGATTGGTTCCTCTAGTTAATATTGCTGATTTGTCCTACAATGTACAATACGTTGGAAATACATGTGTAAAAAACATTACTTTGAACATTACTTGCAAAATTGATCATCACAGGTTGCAATAAATGATTATCAACATTAACATCTGATTACGCACGTGCAAATGACGGTATGACAAGTATATTTAGCAGGGAGTTGGCATTACTCTTATCACGAATTGATAGTGGAAATGGCTGGCGTCGGGAAAGGTAAACTGCGGAAACCTGTTGCTGTGTTTAATATAGTGAAATTTAGTGTGGAAATGGTGCAGTATAAAGAATTGAGGTGTAGAGTAATTAGTAAAATTGGAACATGGAGAAAACTATGTGGAAAGAGTCGTAAATATTACTCAGGTAATCCATTTCCGTTCAGCCAGTCTTCATTCTTTCAAACAATTGTAATTGCTCTCTAGCACTCAATGCTCTCTGGCATCGGTAACGTGTTCTTGATTGAAGTCAACGGAATTTATCATCAAAATGCAATGATGAGCTGTGTAGTGTATTATTATTTATGTTGCACACTTGGGAGCGATCATATCTGCCGCAATCGCCGAACAAAGGCCGACGGGGGCTCAGGGGTAAGGTACAGCTCCTGTTACTCACCTACCCACACGAAATGCGGTGATTTCTCATCCTTTCGACCGCCCGTTCACGTTCACATCCCTTGTGAGATGCTCTCCGGCCTTACGCAATCTGCTCATGATCTAATCAACCCGTTACACTCATTACGGGCCCTGCTACGCCGGAACAGCTGTCAGCCCTGCACTTCTACTTGCGGGCTTCTCTCTAACACCGATTCCCTCAGTCTAGTCCAGCCCGTTTTCGAGGAAAACGTCCGCACTTAACGAATATTGACTAAAAAGGTTAGATCCGGTGGGGCGAATAATTAAATTCCACAGTTAATACTGTGTTCAAGTTGACTGCTTTATACATATTTTTTTTAAAGTTACTTCAAAATCTTGAGCGTCAACCAGAGGTTGATTGAAAAAACTATAATTCCATCGCCAACGTTTCGTTCTATTTGTAGAACTTCTTCAGGGCTAGAAAAACCATACACAAAAAATAACTGATATGGAAAGAATTACAGAAAGGATAGTTTGCATATATGCGACTTGAGTGAAAAGAAAAACTAACAGATTTACTACTAATGTAATGACTAGAAGAGAGAAAACATACAGTTAAATAATTGATCAATATACCTTGAAGGTGCCACTGAGAAGCTAAAAACGTATTTCACATATATGCATCTGGATTTCTCATATTCAGCTTCCAGCGTATGTTGGTATGTTGGATATGTTTTTGTGTATGGTTCTTCTAGACCTGAAGAAGTTCTACAATTAGAACAAAACGTTGGCGATGTAATTTTTTTTTCTTTTTTTTTTCTTATCAACCTCTGACTGACGCTCAAGATCCCCAAGTAACTTCCACAGTAAACATATTTTCAAGTAACCCATGCATTGCAGGGACGTATTTTTAAATACAAGACCTAACTCCTAATGGAACAAAAAAGCACGAATGAATGGCAATTGAGTAGTTTACTGTTTGACTGAAATCGTTAAACTTTGATCTGTTCGGAGATTGTGCCAGATATTTTCTCGTTCTGACGAAAATAATAAACCTTTAACAAATAATTTGCGGAGTTTCCATCTGATCACTCGGGTTAACAATAGAAAATTTGAGGCAATACATGCAAACTGCATTTAAAAGGTCGAAACATGCCCAAATCAAATTTGGAAAAGTCCAACTTTTTTTTTCAAATTAATGCTTCTGTTACTTTTTTCATAGAATATAGTTGTCTATTTCATCCTAAATCTTGAAAAAAATTAATCATCAATTATTGTTAAGGTGAACCCAAGGAAGACGTAAACGGTTGCGCAGTTAACTGATGGAGGCTGTATTTCAAATGAATGCGTACATGCTCAATGAACGAGTATGGAAATACATAATTTAATTCGTATTTGTCCATACAGTGAACCAATCAAATAAATCAAGGTGTTGTTGAATAAAACCTTAGGGCGATTCTACCAAAGTTGAGGTTTCGCGGGTTGCCACCAATATCACAAAATATGCTGCTTTGCCACTACTTTGTTAGGAAAATGAAGTCACTTTGATAACTATGATATGAAGTCAGTCAAGTTTGATAAGTGATAACTATATAGGGATCCCAGCCAATATTACGGAAGTCCCAGGAGAGCCAAGTTAACAAGAGTGTAAGAGCCAGCTAAAACGAAGGAGAGAACTGACTCAAGAATCTGTTAAACAAAAACGGGAAAATTTTGTTTGGAGGGGAAGTGAAGAAAATTTAGAGTGGGGAATCGCAGGGGGCAGAGAGAGGGGGATAGTAGAAACCAATCAGGGACGGGGTTACAACTACCCAAGGAAACCCCAGGGTGCTAGGTGGGAGACTACGGGTGACTGACCGTTTGTCAGAAAAAGGGTGGCTTGGGAAAAACTAACGGCGCAAAGCAACTTGGGGAATTTGGAGTCCATTAAAGGCTCTAAATATTTTCACATAGGAACGGACAATGAGGTAACCAACAGCAGCGACTAGGCGATACGCTTAACTTCATGGCACGGTCCCGTTACCTGTGGGCCTCGAATACGGACCTAAATACTGAAAAATTCTTCAAGGTCTAAAACCATTTCAGATACATCTGAACAATTATTGATGAATAGCTGAATAAATGATGAAATTGTAATAACTGTTTTCTGCTTGCATTTAATATACCATTTTCTTCTTTTTTTTCAAAAACAAGGAAAGTAGGTAAGAGCAAAAATTTCACAGATAGAAAATGTACGTTATGTATATTCACAAGTCATTCTTATTCACAATTTATTAAATTTCAACAACACTTTTAGATTCTTTTTTTTTTCAGTATAGCTGTCATCATTCAACTTATTCAAGTTACACGTAACTTTTGATGTTTTTTTCCAAGTTACCAATCTTGAAACCTCGCCTGTTCTTACATAGAACTGTTTTCACAGTAGAAAATGACCTCTACACACCTCAGGGCACAAAGGGTAAAAATCAGAAGTTAGTAGTGGTCTCTTCGGCCAACTTTGTCTCCTTATGAAAGTGCGTAGTATTTGGGTGGCGAATCTCTCTCTCCATTCAATATCGGTAGTTGTATGAATGTTGTGAATACTGATACAACAAATGACGGTAAAAAGCACGAACATTGTTGGGAATGTTACTAGAGAAAGAATTGCTTGAAAGAATCGGAAATCCCCACTCTCGACCGTCACGAAATCAAATTCGAAGTTTCGGAACAGATCTGCATGCAGCTTTTTTCTGATGTTTGGATAGTGAAACCACCATTTGGATCAATTCCCTCTTCGGACGAATCCTTGTTTCATAGGGATGTCCCAAAAAGGATAGTATTCGAGGCCATCGAGCCGTTCGGGGTCCTATGGGTTAGGTACCAGCTGTTCCCTTCTGTAGGTTAGTCTCCATTCACTATCTGATCACAATGGAGTTGGAGTGAGCGGACGTTATGCAACATATTTATTGTTATGTTTTCTTTCTGTAAGGGAAAACCCTCTAGGGTTACGAACTAACCCACTTTTCTGTTCGGTCGAAACGCCCGCGTTTGGTCCAGTGTAGCCTTCGAAAGTGCAACGCCAGGCACCCGTTCAGCCGTGACGGTCCTAAGCCGCCCTATCCCCCATAATCGGTTACCAGAGAAATTTCTTTGATCTTAGGTGATCTACATTTAATGCTGCGAGCTTCCAGGTTGTAGGACGTCCCTCTGAAACAAGGCTATGAGGTCAGTAGAGGAGCTCCTATTAGAATTAACCCCAAAACAGAAAAAATTTTCAGCATGCAAATCCGTTTTATAGTATTTCCAAAAAGTGCATCAGTGCTAACTGCTCATTATGCAGATGATCAAGCTGTACTAGTACGTCGAGGTACTTTACAACAGGCTCACGCTGTTCTACAACAGTATGTTCGCACACTCAGCCAATGGACAACCAAATGGAAGATTCGGCTAAATCCCACCAAAACCACATTAATCTGTTTTAACGACAAACGCAATGTCATCTTACCAGACATAGTACTCAACGGTCAGCCTGTGAATAAAGAAGAATCTGTACGATATATCGGCGTCACCCTGGACGGCAAATTAAATTGGAACGCAGACATCAAAAATATTCAAGCCAAAAATCTTCAAGAATCATCCAAATAAAATTTATAAAATACTCTCAACATAAAGCGATTACTCTACCTCGCTCTCATACGTCCCATCTGACAGTATACCAATGAAATCTGGAACTCTGCAGCTAACACTCAAATTAAAAAAGCCCAAACACTGCAGAACAGAGTTTTACGTATGTGCACACATGCCCCTAGGTATATACTCAATGCAACTTTGCATGGTGATTTACACATCCCTTACGTTCATGAAATATTGAGCAGATAATACAACGCCCGCGACAACCGCATGCCATACCACAGCTACCCTCTAGTCAACACCATACTGGACGATCCTCGAACCCTCCGAAGTAGACGTCGTCTAAAAAGAAATTGGCGCAGCGATATGCTAATCAGCTGAAAATCAGACTCTCTACGGATTTTCATAATTCTTATTCTTGTTGTGTTGAATTTTAGTCTATTTGTTCAACCGAAATTTTCCTTCTACCGGCAGAAGGGGTGTAGTGAAGTAAGGTGCAGTGTTTCGTTTATTTTTCAAAAGCAACTGAAAGAATAAATTGGGAATCCAAGTCGAAGAAAAGTTCGTAGAAATGGTTCATTATTATTGTTATGAACTGAGTTTATAGTGAAATTGGAAAAGTTCATAAACAATAAGAATTTGGAATTTATATATAGGAAAAGGTTGGCGTGAGAGAAAGTGAAGGAGAAGGTTGTACTACTGGAGACGGAAAACTTTATACAAAGAAACCCGTAGCAACAGTAGCAGGAATAATATTAACCTGGTTAGTAATGAAACAACCGTGAGTTAATATTTGGAGATATTAAGAACCCGGTAAGTAATTAAACAACCGTGAGTTCCTAATCGGTGAGGTGTATTGAGAACCCGGTAAGTAATGAAACAACCGTGAGTTAATATTTGGAGATATTAAGAACCCGGTAAGTAATGAAACAACCGTGAGTTCCCAATCGGTTAGGTAGGAGTGTTCTTGGTCCGGAAAACTTTTGCAAGCACCCGTGGGCAAGAAGGAAAGATATTCTCCAGCCGGTAAGTAATGAAACAACCGTGACTTTTGAATATCTTGTATCTTGTTGTATAATTGAAGAATTTGCAGTGCAGATGCCAGACACGATCCGAACAAAATCTCTTCACGTCTCATAGTCGGAGCCCAAACGACCCGGGGAGCAACCGGAGGTTCTTATGAAAGATGAGGTAAGTTTGGAAGCAGCCGACTGAGGAGTGGATGAAATGAACTGGTTGACCACCAGTATGAATGACTCGACTATTGGAATATTCGTAACGCAAAATACAGCTTTTCCGTAAAAATTTTCAACAGTTGGCTTAAGGCAGAAATATAACGAGACTATTTAAGGTTAACTATTGAAGTCACACGAATAAATCGAAAGAACGTTGTTTATTTCCACGGAATAAATGAATTAGAATGTTGAATTAATTTTGACTAACAATTTTATAACCACTATTCTAGGAGTAAAATATGTTCGGAATTATCAAATCTACTCCGGAATTACCTTTGTGATATTATGAAGATGAAGAATGAAAGTCTAATGCCCACGGTCTCAAAATGGCGTTGGTGCAATCGAAGGATTGAGCGAGAGACCTCGAAACGTATCTCCCAAGAGAAATTAACAATTAGCCGTTGCACAACAGCGATAGCGGGCTGGTGTAGAATAAAATCCCCCAGCCTCTCATCGCGATAGCTGTGGCTGACCTTCACATTGTTGTAAGGATATCGGAATCGGGGACATCACAGATGCTCCAAATCTATGCGACACGTTGTGGTTTCGTTGTCATCATTTTGGTTAATCGCTTCCAATAATGATCCTTTGTAGTCGACCAAAGGAAAGAAAAGACGGAGGCACAGCATACTTACCACCACGAATCAGAGAAAACGATGCAAATTATTAAAAGTATATTATTTGTGTATAGAACAACCTGGCTGAATTGATATGACTGAAAATTGGTGGGGAGGTTGCTTAGAATCAGCGGATGGATATAAGATACTTTTTGTTACGTTCCCGTAGGGCATGACATACACCGTAGTATAACAAAACCAGACCAGTGCTGACTGGGGCACAGGCGTACTGCATCTCCTGCCCGAAATGAAAAAGATACCTGATAATAGTAATGTTATAGGTATAATATTATCTTAATTTTTTCCTTCTTTTCCCCAGAAGAGTTCAGATCCATGCGCTAAACGGAGCCTCAGGATAGGTGAGAGGATGGTGGGGTCGTCAGTTTGGTGAGGGGTTCACTGTCCAAGACCATGCTCCGTCTGTGCATGGAATGGAAGGGGAACACAGTGTTTGATTGGACTCAGATCCACAGAATGAGCCAGTGAGAGGGCCCGAAATAAAGCACTCAAAATGTCAGAGGACACGTCCGCTTACCCACCAGGATGAGCCCTTCCCCAAAGACAAGCATAAGCAAGGATCATGCTGGGCAGACATGGATTTCAACTGTTGAAAATCACGGTTTTCTGAAATTTGACAATTATTCCAAAATTTTCATTTTTTGTTCTAAACAGTTCAACTCTCTAGCAACAGCCAAGTGATCTATTCAGTCATGTGATCGATTGAAGTCAACGAATCTGTTGCTAGAGAGTTGAACTGTTTCGGGGTATAAAAAAATAGGGGTTGGTGATAAAAAAGTAAAAACATAAGGCTGTATGTATTTTTAAATTTAAAAAAATGTTAAAGGTGAACAACCCTTATCACTTAGGGGTATGAAAAATAGATAGTAGCCTATTCTCAAACCTACTGAATACGCATATCAAATTTGGTAAAAATCGGTAAAACGTTTTGGAGGAGTACGGTAACTAACATTGTGACATGGAAATTTTATATATTAGAATATGACACCCTTGAAAGCGGTCCATGAAATCTGTACAGGTTTGTTGGAATAACTCGGTATTTTATTTCCTCGTTAACTTATCGCTGTATTATTTTCTCCTTTTTTTCCTCATTCTCATGTCAGTGGCTGTATGGACTTATTGCACTTGTCCGTGAGATATCACGCATACATACGAGGGTTGTTTCCGAAGGAAAATCCGAGCTCATCTGAGGACGGACGAAGGCAGTTGGGCCTTGGGGCTTCGAGTACTTGCTTTGCTTAGCCTCCTACCAAGGGCGTCTATTCCGGCATTGACACAGTTCTCCCGGGCGGGGAAAGTGTTTGGAAACGTCTTACCTCACGGGCTGACTCTCTCGCCTCGCTTGTGCGCTTCAGCAAAGGTTTCGTGTCAGAGGAAAAACGCTGCAAATTCTTTCACTGGGGTTTATTATTCAATCGGCTTGCGTTCATGATTTGAATTTCTACTAAGCTTTGGAGTGTGCGTGTTTCACAGGATTATTGAATTTCAGGAGATATACATGGAGCACGTGAATCTGTTCTCGACCAAAATACCTATTTGGATTGATCGGTTGATCATATTTGTGTGACTCCTGAAATTCAATAATCGCCCAATCCTGTGAAACACGCACACTCCAAAGCTTAGTAGAAATTCAAATCATGAACGCAAGTCGATTTAATAATAAACCCCAGTGAAAGAATTTGCTGCGTTTTTTTTTTATTGAACCTCAATACCCCCCCACAATAAAAACATCTATAATTTATTAAGTCCTTTGGCACTCGTATTGCGTTAAAACTTCCCCAAATCAAAATTTAAACGATGTAGCCAAAGGTAGACAGATGTAGAGGGGGCACACAAATATCATCAACTGATTAATCCAAACAGGTGTTTTGGATGAGAACCGATTTACGTCGTCTATTCATATCTCCTGAAATTCAATAATCGCTCTATCACCTGTAAAACACGCACACTCCGAAGCTTAGTAAGATTCAAATCATGAACGCAAGCCAATTGAATAATAAACCCCAGTGAAAGAATACTTATTTACCCCAGTAATAATATTGATAATAAACCCCAGTATAATATTGAATAATATTTACCTATATATTATCAGAATGCTTCAACCCGTGTATCGGCTACTAACTACACTACAAGTATTCACATCGGCTATCACTCCAGTATCCACATTCACTACAACTCGACGCTATCGGCCGGACACCACTAGGTTACAAACAAACAATAATAAACGAAAAAAGGCAAATGTTGGCACCATAAATCGGGCCATACATCGGGAATGGTTTGACCTACGGACGTGGGGAAGGGCTCATTCGATTCCTATGTTCTTCAACATGTTCTTCAATGTATGTTCTTCAAGTAGGAAAATATTTAGGCCGATTCGACTAGTTTTGAGGTTTTCAGGGATTTTACAAAACTTTTACAGCCCTTAAAGGGCACTTTAAATTGAGTGAGGGACCTGGCTCAAGAATGGGGGCGTCGTCGGACCAAGATGGATTTTTCCTGAAAATTTCAGATTTTTTGCTTCAGCCATTTCGGAGATATCATGCGTACGGCGTACGGCGGACGGACGGAAAATTGTTTATTGCAGACTCGGATTCTACACCCTTTGAAACGTAAACCATGAAATGTTCAGGAGGGGTTATAATTTTTTTTTCCAGAGCGATAACAATGGTTTATTACTGAATAATAAACCAAAATCCAACGTTTTCGCCCAATCGCTGACGTTTCATTTGAAAAAAAAAAAAAAAAAAACCCAGTTGTGGAGCAATGTTTGCTGATGATGTTGCCCTAGTAACTCCGGAAAACATGGTAGGAGGTCCATTAAAATGTCGAGAAAGATTTGAGGGCGATTGAACAATGGATAAAACACCAACAAGCTTACCATCAATGCAACAAAATCCGTTTTCATGGATACAGCAAAAAAAAACAGCACCTTAATCAACATCGAGTGACGCTTTGACGTTATGCAGTTGCAACGTTACCGTGTGACAGTTCGAAAATGAGAAAAGTGAATAGTTTACTTAGTTTATGTATGAGTGACGTTTGATTCTCAGATGAAATGGACCCACCACATTCAAAGTTTGTGTTAAAAGCTAAGAAAATCTGCCCTGTATAGGAACAAATTTCTATCAGAAGAACTAAAGATCAATATACAGGGTGTCCTATCTATATGGGCCCATTTTGGAATTACAGCCATACGGTGCGAGCTATCAAAAAATTGAAACGGACCTTTTCTATCCTATTTTCGCTCTACTTGAAGGTGGTGGAACTCGTTTTTCATTTTTCGATGTTGTAGTGCCTCAAATCTTCGATTGGAACTTGAGGTCACCTCTTGCCCTCCTTTTTTATTCTAGTTTTCGATTCTACGTTAAATTTGAAAGAGAAAATTGAATAAAATTTCATCATTGAACAAATTTTTTGGAGTCTTCGTTTCAGAGTTATTTCACTTTTTGCGAACAACAAAAATCGACGAATTCTTTTAGAAAAAACGCTTTTCGCCAACTATCTTCAATATTTTTTATAATTTGACCACATTTTTGAAGTCAGCATCAAATTTCCTATCAACAATCATCATCAGAGGATTACAGGACATTACACTTGAAGCGATAACGATTTGAAAAAATGAAGTTTTCTCAAACTTTTGGTTGTTGAAAAAATGTTTTAAAAAAAGAAAAATTCAACAGCGCTGGAACAATTAAGTATTTTACTCATTTAACATATATAATGCGATCATACCTATTTTTAATTTGGCGGAAAAACCGTACCTATACCTATTTCAAACAACATTTGAAACTTCGTCGATTTTGTTGAATTTTGAAGAATTTGTCGATTTTCGTACTGAACCCACAAAAAGTGAAATAACTTCAAAACGAAGTCTCAAAAGAAATTTTCAACAATGCATTTCCTCTTCCAATTTTAATTATTACTGTGGTGTAAATATAATATTTCATAAAAATTAAAAGTAAGAACCAACTTCGGGCTGGGCCACTATCCGGCTTGGTCATCGGTTATTATTAAATTGAAAAAATTCAACCTGTAAAATAATGTAAATAAATTATCTATCCAACAACGGAACAAAGTTATATGACTTTGCGGTCATTATATCACGAAAGATCATCGTGGAATTGCGTGGTTTCCGATTATTCCATTGTATTTCATAATTTTAACAGTTTAATTAAAGGGATCCTCTCGGTTTATTTCACATATTTGTAGATGTAGGGGACTACTGATCGTGGTTCGCCAAATGTTTAAAGTTGGATCATAGACATCGGTAGAATTGAACTTGTGTCCGAAAAAGCGACAGAAGGAGCTGGGATCAGTGAACCGAGAGATAAGATAGCGGAGTTGACATTCGGGTGAAGTGATTAGAAACTCTCCTTCTCGCTGTCGAGAAAATTCCACTCCGGGAGCGAGCAAATCCCGGTCATTGGTCTTGGAACTTTGGGGGTGACTCATTTTCATAACCTATCTCTAGTGGTGGACGACAAATAAGATTAAGTGGTTCTATGTGTTGGCTGACGTGAACTATCCATCACTTGTAAGTTGGATAACTTTTACAAACCGCGTTTCAGAGCTAAGAAGAACGGGATGAAGAGAAACACGGTTTATATTTAGAAAACGAAAATACTTCGCTCAACGAGAGAGTCGCGTACGAATGAAGACGACTCTAGATCAACAGATCCACCCTATTGTCAACTAATCGTACCAACATTAATGGAAAAATACCGCGTACGAGTAACTCAGGGAGATGATGAAATCGGCATTCCCCGCCTCCACTCCAATGTTGAGCAAGGTTGGATAAGAACGAAATAAAATGCTCCTTGACGGATTGTTAGTTCATGTCTCACACTTCATGTAAAAAAGTTTCTTTGGGAGAAACTAGACCGAAAATCGAGCGAAACTTGATGTAAGAGCAAAGAAGTTCAAGAATGCAAAAAAAAAACGAAGCACTTGCTGTGAAAAAATTGTTTTAGGTGAAACCAAGCCGAAAATGGAACGAAATTTGATGTAAAAAAAAAAAGCAAAAGAAAGCAAAGAAAGAAAATCAAAACGAAGAGAAAGCAAAGAAAAGCGAATCACTTGCTGTAAAAAAATTGTTTTGGGTAAAACCAGGCCGAAAATGGAGCAAAACTTGGTGTAAGAAAAGAAGAGCCCAAGAAAGCAAAAAAGAGAAGCAAAAAAAGAGAGCGAAAAAGAGGAAGAAAAAAAGCAAATCACTTGGTGTACAAAAGTTATTTTGGGTAAAACCAGACGGAAAATGGAGCAAAAGTTGATGTTAAAAAAGCAGAAGAAAGCAAAAAAAAGTAAATCAAAACGAAGAAAAGCAAAAAAAAAAAAGAAACCCAAGCACTTGGTGTGAAAACTTTTTTTGTGGGTAAAACCAGGCCGAAAATGGAGCAAAACTTGATGTAAGAAAAGGAAAGGCCAAGAAAGCGAAAAAGAGTTGCAAAAGAGAGAAAGCAAGGAAGAAAAGCGAAAAAAGAGAAAGCAAAAAAAAGCGAAGCACTTGGAGTACAACAATTATTTTGAGTAAAACCAGGCCGAAAATGGAGCGAAAGCAGAAGAAATTATAAAATGAAATCAAAACGAAGAGAGAACAAAAAACCGAAGCCCTTGGTGTGAAAAAATTTGTTTTGCGTGAGGCTCCCCAAGATGTTATTTTTGAAGGTGCCCCCCTCAAGGAAAAAAAAAAACAAATAAATAAATCGCGCTCGAATAATTCAGTATTTTACTTATTTAACAGCTTTTGAAAATTAGTCATTATTATTCAATGCGATCATCCCTATTTTTAATTTGGTGGAAAAACTATACCTATACCTATGTATTTTGGAGAACATTTGAAACTTGACTCGCAATCTGTTTACAGAAGCAAGGGGTTCTATTCGAAACGTAAGTAATTTTAGTAGAATAAAAAGTGCCAATAGAACTTGTCTAGTACAATTCGTATGTGTACTACTTATGTACTACCGCTTGATGAAAGAATTGAAATTGCAATCCTCTGATGATGATTGTTGATAACGGAAACTGGCTTCTGTTGATAGGAAATTAGATGCTGATTTCAAAAATGTGGCCAAAATCTAGAAAACGCTGCAAATTCTTTCACTGGGGTTTATTATTCAATTGGCTTGCGTTCATGATTTGAATTTCTACTAAGCTTTGGAGTGTGCGTGTTTCACAGGTGATAGAGCGATTATTGAATTTCAGGAGATATGTATAGAGCATGTAAATCTGTTCTCAAACAAAATACCTATTTTTATTGATTAGTCGATCATATTTGTGTGCCTCCTGAAATTCAATAATCACTCTATCACTTGTGAAACACGCACACTCCAAAGCTTAGTAGAAATTCAAATCATGAACGCAAGCCAATTGAATAAGAAACCCAGTGAAAGAATTCGCAGCGATTTTTTCATGGTTATCAGAATGCTTCAACCCGTGTATCGGCTACTAAGCCTTTTAGGAGTTTACTCCAGTACCCACATGACTACACAACTACATCACTACGTCACTAGGTTAATGCTATCAAAACAAAAACAATAATAAACCAAAATAACGCAAATGTTGGCACCATAAATCGGGCCATACATCGGAAATGGTTTGACCGACGGACCTGAGGAGGGTCTCATTCGATTCCTCGTGGAAATTTCTTCTAAAAGAGTCTATATTTAGGCCGCTTCGACTTGTTTTGAGGTTTTTAGGGATTTTACAAAACTTTGACAGCCCTTAAAGGGCACTTTAAATTGAGTGAGAGAGCTGGCTCAAGAATTGGGGCGTCGTCGGACCAAGATGGAGTTTTCCTGAAAATTTCAGATCTTTTGCTCCAGCCGTTTCGGAGATATCGTGCGTACAAAATTTACGGCGGACGGACGGAAAATTTTTTATTTCAGATTCGGATTCTACACCCTTTGAAAAGTAAACCATGAAATTTTCAGGGGGGGGGGGGGGGGTTAGAGTTTTTTTTTTTTTCAAGAGCGATTGCAATGGTTTATTATTGAATAGTAAACCAAAATATTGAAGATAATTGGAGAAAAGCGTTTTCTCTAAAAGAATTTGTCGATTTTTAGCTGTTCGCAAAAAGTGAAATAACTCTGAAACGAATTGTCTCAAAAAAATTTCAACGATGCATTTTCTCTTCCAAATTCAAGGTAGAATCGAAAACTAAAATAAAAAAGGGGGGTCAAGAGGTAACCTGAAGTTTCAATCGAAGATTTTAGGCACTAAAACATCGAAAAATGAAAAACGGGTTCCACCAGCTCTAAGCAGAGTGAAATATTCTAGAAAAGGTCCGGTTCAATTTGTTGATAGCTCGCACCGTATGGCTGTAATTTCTTAATGGGAATTTCATATAGATAGGACACCCTGCATGTTATGTGACGATAACAATCGTGAATTACTCTACATATTAATAACAGATTTAACAGATACTTAGGTATACCAAACTTTATAATCTAATCATCGCAACCGTATTCCATCACGGCTTTACTTCTTAAATCCCATGCAACCGTACAATACTTTACCAGACCTATACTTACACCCTTAATCAACCCCAGATAATCCTCACAACCAAACTTGAATCTACCCACCCTGAATCTTCCACGTTTAACGAGGAACCTTAGGGATAAAAATAGTAAAAGTTGGGAACTTTGACAGAAAAAACATCTTGAACCCACTGTGAATTTGAACGTGGTTGGGCGTAATAAAAATCTCTAGTATCATGTGAGAATCGCATCAGCTGATATAAGTCCAGTGTAATTTCGTTTCAAGAGTTCCTTTTGAAATCGAGTTTATCAAGTCTTATGTAATGTAATTGCCTTACGGGTGAAGGGTAGTCAGGTTGTTCTATTTTACCTCGCTGAATTTCAGTTGTTCTACTCGTGAATTTGTACAGTTTTTTCCTCCTTCTGATCACCCAGATTCGCGTTTTGAAACACAGTACTCCAAGATTAGGTACTGTACTACAAACATGTATAGTCTATCTTTCTAGCGTATGGCGAAAAGGCACATTTTAAAAGTCAAAATGAACCAAAAACATATAAGCTGGATAAACGAGGTTATATACCACATTCATATGTACATCAATATATGAACGACGGATGGATTCGTCTCATTCATAGATTTTAAAACTATAAGCAAACATTTAATACATTTAAATAAGCTATTGAATCTGGTGTTGCTTACAAGAAATCGTCAGGTCTACCCTTAAAAGCTGTTCTAGGGCTTCCACGATGTTCCTCACTGTCTGAACAGCTCCACACTCGCAAAAAGGTGTAGTCGCCTTTCCCCATTTATGCATAGCATAAGTGCATCTACCATCTTGAGTATGAACTCTGTTCAGCGCTGACCGTAATTTACGTGGTAAATCAAAACCTCTTGGTCGATACATGGGATGGAATTGCTTTGCTTCGCAGACCATTCTTGTCGCAAGGTCATGTATGAATGGTTGACGCAGAAGGGCTCACTGAACCAGAATAAACCTTTGTGTAATAATCCCCAGTTTATTATTATTTTTTCTTTTTAATGTATAATGTTTCGTATGTGGCTTTCTATATTTTTGTTTTCTAATGCACTGAAAGATATAAATACTTCTATTTCGTTGTGTAATTTTTACAACAAAGAAGTGGGTTATCTGAAGAACAGTTTCATAACTCCACTATTGTGTAGAAGGTTTCAATTAGTTTTATTGCATCACCTGGATCGCGCATTTCTGATGATGGGTCATCAAAACCTGAGCTAAGTCATGCTGGAAGCCCACTGTCCTTCTGTACAGGCCCTGCAACATACATGATGATTGGGTTCCATGGTGATTTAATGTTACACTTCTGTAAAAATTGTTAAGTAAATCTCAGCTTTCACATGTTCTGCAAGCAGATGCGTTCATCGTTGAAATTGGCATTCTTCAGTTCGTTTAAGCTTAGGTACTTAAGCAGCTTATGTTTAATATTAAACATTTAATTTATTTGGCGTTTTATCACATTTTTTAAAGTATTTAATTCAGGGACCATGTTTATATAAACATTCCTCAATGAAAAATGGTCAGACTTTAAGTTGAATAAAAAATAAAATTTATCCGTTGTGATTTGAGAAAGTCGGAGGGCGATTGTAGCTCGAAGTCGTGGTACATGGGTTCGTTACGTACGAATGATGGAGTGTTCAGTACAGTGTTTGGATGGTGCGATTCTGCTGACCTTCAAGTCTCCGGAATTGGGATCTTGAGCATGTTGTCCAGACAGGAAGGCCATAAACCCATATCGGACGTATCACCACGTTGTAAATTATTATTGTTTGGGACCAACAAGTTACAAAAAGCTTAGTCTTGTTCGAGCAGCCGTTCTGTGAAGATCGTCACTGATTGAACCTTCTTATCGCCGGCAATAGCTACGACAACTGTGAGCTGCTAATCCATTCAGATAAGCAAATCTATTATCTCATTTTTGTGCTGAAAAGACGATATAAAGTCCACTCAGTAGTCTCATAATTTTCCTCCTACAATGGGGGAAGATAGCGGAGGTACGATTCAAACGGGTGATACCGAAATGATCGACCAAGATAATATAAACCAGGCAAATAATATTGACAAACGAAAGACTTATATCGATTTTTCGAAGATGATATATCATAATAGGGACCCAGGTCCCTTTTATGTCATTGTTGAGAGTTTGGATCCTGTTAAAAACGGTGCAGCTCGACTTCACCCAATGGTAATTGGGAAACTAATACACGAGGAACATGCGGATATTTCAAAAAATATCACAATTATTAAAAAACGGGAATAAACAGGGTACGAATAGAATTGAACAACGCAACATCCGCAAACAAATTAGCAGATTCTACCGTTCTTTCTTCCAAAAACTTTAAAGTATACATTCCCAACTATCTACTTATTCGCAAAGGAGTTATTAAAGGGGTAGATACAAGTATTAAAATAGAAGAAATATAGGACGTCATTAAAGGACCTTATCTTGAAAATATTGATATAATGTATCAATATTTTCAAGATAAGGTCCTTTAATGACGTCCTTTATTTCTTAGATATTATATTATTAGAATCGCGTAGACTCAACCGAACCGTCACCCCAAAAACAGAACTGTCCCCAGCTACTTATGCTCCAACCCAGAGCATATACGTTTCAATAAGAGGACAATGCTTACCCCCCCCCCCCCCCCCCCATGTGTACATTCACTTTGTAAGAAGCGAGATTGTACCATATATATCACGGGTAGTTCAATGTAGAAAAATGAGACATTTAAATGTCTCAAATTCGGACATATCAAAGAACAATGTAAAGGTTCAGAAAAATGTTCACGATGCAGCGAATCACATGCAACAAACTTATGTAAAAATGACCAGCAAAAAAAAGGCATTAATTGTGAAGGACCTCATCACGCAACCGACTCTCAATCATGCCCATTTTATCAAAAAGAACTCTCCGTGAAAAAACTTATGTCGGAAAAAAATATCTCATACAGTGATGCCAAGGATATAATTACAAAAGGATATTCGTCGGCTCAAAGAAAAACTTTACCTAACTTGCAAGATAAAAAATCATTTCCCCCCCCCCCCCCCTTAACCCTAATTCACGTAACAATATACCATCAGTTACTACAAATGTAACTGATGTTCCAAATTCGCACTCCATTTAAAAGACCCCGACCACTTTCTCCTCCTATTCGTCCTCAATCTCTAGATATACCACAACTATTTCCGGCCTCAGTCCCAAAAGACATTGAAGGAGGTTTATTATCGATACATTCAAGACGAAGCGCAATTACACCAAGTACAGAATTAATACAAGTAAATAAAGAGGATCTTTTTGACACGATATATACGGTCATAAAAGAAATTGCACCCTCAAGACAACAAATGTCGGACAATAATATTAAACATCAAATACAAGAACGTTTTACATACATACTGGAGAAAGGAAAAGCCCGTGATGCAGCCAATGGAAGTACAGACTCGGATACATATTAAAACGTTATTGTGAAGAGAAAATATTGGAACAGTAATAATATTAGAAGGGTAAATCAACAAAAATTTACATTACTATGGTATTTAAAATAGTGCATTGGAATGCGAGATCTTTGGTTTCCAACAAAGGATCTCTCGAACACTATATAACTTCAGAGAAGATAGATATCACTGCAGTTTCTGAAACGTGGTTCAAACCGAACCGGCAATATATATTCAAGGGATACCAGGTTGTAAGAAACGATAACTCGAATGGAAAGGGAGGGGTCGCCCTTATAATTAAAAATGAAATACCATTTAAAGGTATACCTATGTACCAACTAAATAATTTCGAAGCAACTGGTGTTAAAATCAATATCAACTCGAACCGTACAATATCAGTGGTATCCATATATAATCATACCAATAATCGATTATCACAACAAAATTTTGAAAGGTTTTTTGATTTGATCCCACAGCCTTGCATCATTATGGGTAATTGGAATTGTCACCACAGAAGCACAGGAAGTTCATTTACCGATGCGCAAGGACAAAACTTATTCCAGGCTTTAGACACATACGCATTATCATATTTAAACGATGGTTCCCCGACTCTCATTCCATCAAGAAATCATCACAATAAATCTGCAATTGACATGGCATTTTGTTCAACGCACATTGCAAGTGAATTTGACTGGGAGGTGATACAGGATCCTATGGGTTCAAACCATCTTCCTTGCATTATCACCTCACTATATATTAACGATGTAACTACTGTTAGACAACCCAGTCGTAAATGTAGACTTCGAGACGCAGATTGGCATAAATATGCTTCCTTCCTCACAGAAAAAACCCCAGCAACAAATTATGAACAACTCATTTCACTATGCAATGAATCAATGACATTACCTATTCCTCAATACAAAGCAGGACCACCAACATCACATAATCCATGGTGGACCACTGAAATTGGTAACGCCATCCGTAAGCGACAATGTACTTGCAGATCGTACAATGCTTGTGGAAGTCATGAAAATTACATGGCGATGAAACAAGCGGATGCCCAAACTAAATTAATAATTAAAAATAGCAAAAGAAGCTCTTGGAGGAGTTATTGTGGCACGATACATAGATCGACCCCCATTAAAACTATGTGAAATCACATTAGAGCGATTAAAAATTGTAGACTTCCTCCTTCTCGTCCACTCATGTCAGGTGATTGGACAGATGAATTCCTTATGAAGATAGCACCGGATACCATATGTAATGAACCCATGTCAAATATAGAGGAAACATCAACATATATTCACGAACTTCTCCATCCGTTTACAATGCATGAATTGGAAACTGCGATGAATAATAAAAAAGACACTTCACCTGGGAAGGACAACATTCATTACCACTTCATACAGGCGTTACCTCCCTCGCATAAACAATCAGTACTTGATATATATAATGACATTTGGTCGACAGGAAATATTTGTGGTAGTTCCAATTAAAAAACCCGGACGAACATTATCGAATGAAGTTGATGGTTTACGGCCGTCGTGTCCGAGAAAAATTTTTGAAACTATGATAAAGGAAAGACTTCAATGGTTCATTGAAACGAAACAAATATTACCATCCAGCCAATTCGGGTTTAGAGAGGGACGTTCAACATTACATAGTTTATGCAAAATTACTAGTGACATCCAAAATGGTTTTACCCATAATAAGTCTACACTTGGATTATTTCTAGACGTCCGACAAGCATACGACCAAGTCAACCTCACAATTTTATTCAAGAAAATGATCAATATTGGTGTACCACAAAAAATTGCAAGTCTCATCTTCCAACTTTTTGATGAACGAAAGGTGTTTGTTCGTGTCAATGGTCACCTACATGGGCCACGAGTAAGCCGAGCTGGAATTCCGCAGGGTTGTCAATTATCCCCCCTACTATATGCAGTGTACGAGTATGTGTATGACATAGAAACGACTCTTCCGAATGGTGTACATATCACTCAATATGCAGATGACCTATGTGTATATAGCACACATGCAGACATTATAACGACAGTCAACTCTGTAAAACAAGCATTTGGAGCATTACAAGACTATTTCGTACAGATTGGTCTGGAGATAGCACCCACCAAATCTAAAGCTTGCTTGTTTACTCGAAAAAGGAAGCTTCCCATCGGAAATTCTTTAAACTTTAATGGAACATCAATAGATTGCGACCAAAAAATCAAATTCTTGGGCATATGGCTAACAAAAACGTTGAACTGGGATTTACAAATAAATTATCTATGCAACAAGGCCGAAATGTATGTTAATGTTATGAGAGCTATGTGCCACCCAAGTTATGGTGCGGATCCTCAGTCAGCTATGCTATTTTACAAGAACACGGTCAGAAGTATATGTGAATATGGATCATTTTTGTTTGGTAGTGCCAGCAAAACATCCCTGGCGAAATTGGACAGAATTCAATATCGGTGTGTAAGATTGCTTTAGGATTATTAACATCTACTCCTATCAATGCAGTGCTAGCAGAAGCTTGTGAACCCCCCCTAGCCACAAGACGTGAAATGTTGTGTAAGCGATTCTTAATAAACATATATACCTCGCATCCAGATATATACAGTAGTATACATGAACTGACAATCAACACTAACTGAGGATTTCTGGGTTCATAAACAAATGCCACTATTATGCGAATATTACCCGGAAACATCACTTCTGACAGACAAAATAGTATCAACGCCTTTACCTTATAAATACCAAATAGAATACGAACAATTCAGAAACCCGATAGTGGAACTCAAAATCCTTACCAGTGTCTCTCTTCAAAAACCATAGAACCAATGAGGTAACTTTTCAAGAGGAGATGTCCAAATTTGCTCCTAACTCCCACAAAATATACGTGGATGGTTCCAAATGGGAAGGGAAAGTAGGTTGTGCAGTATATGGTCCCAGCAACAACATACGAGTAACAATGAAATTACGTCACCCGGACCACGCCTCGTGCTACACAGCCGAATGCTATGCCATTTTGGAAGCTCTCAATTATATATCATTACCTTCCACTGCATCCAACCTTTACATAATTGTTTCGGATGCTCTAAGTGTTATTAAAAAATTACGATGCATCAACATGAAATCTAAAATTGACTATCTTACATACATGATCATTAAAAAACTGAAACAATTGGAAAGATATGATAAAACAGTTATTTTAACATGGGTTAAGGCACATGCATGCATAAAAGGAAATGAAAAAGTGGATCTAATGGCAAAAGAGGCAACTAAACTACAGACGATCAGCAATATAAAAATTAAATATACAGATTTTAATCAATCATTCCAAGATACAGTAAACTATAAATTTCAACTTTTCCATGAAACTTATCACGCTGGATCTCACTACCGCTCATTATTCCCCAAAATAAAAAAAAATCCCATGGTTCCATCACGAAAATAAGATAATGAAGAGATTAATGTTTTTTTTTTTTTTTTTTTTGAGAGAGAGAGAGAGAGAAAAAACATTTATTGATCATTATATGGGGTGGAATGTTGGGTTAGTTGGGATCCGTGAAAAGTATAAATTGATATGCCAAAAGCTCGAGGTGGTATAGAAGCCAGAAGTAGAAATTGAGTCGCCGAAAGTTTAAATTGAGATGCCAAAAATATTAGAATTGATTCGTGCCAAAGGTTCAAATTAATTTGCCAAAATCTTCAATTTGATAGTATGCCAAAAATTCAAATTGATTTTGCCAAACTAATCTGATTTCATTTTTTTCCTAACTATATTAATGTACAAAACCATAAGTCGATTGCGAACTGGACATGGAATTTGCGCTTCATACCTGAATTTAATTTACCCGGAAATTTCACCACAATGCTCAACATGTGACACAGAAGAAACGTTACAACATATCATCATTGAATGCCCTCGCTTCCTTGTTAACCGTCAACGTTTTATGGAGACCGCAACACAAGTTTTGAAAGGACCAATAAATTTAGAATGTGTTCTTGCTTCAAATTCTATAAAAATTTATCAATGTATGTTTCATTTCATTATTAGAAGTAATATAAATATTTAATTTGAATTGTTTTAAAAGAAGTAACATACTAATTTTTTGATAAGTAATGTATATTGTACCTCATGGCTGTTAAAACATAATTGTTTAATGCCACATAAAATTAATTAAAAAAAAAAAAAAAAAAAAAAAAAATACAAAAAGCTAACTAAAAAATTCGTTCAAAGTTTTTCAAAGACCGCCCCGATTGGAAATTTTTATGAAGCTATATTTGGGTCGTATCTCTTTACGCAGAAACAGATTCAAAAAGCTTGAAGGCGCTATCTGCCAGGTGGGTTGGTATTACTTATAGATGAAAGATTGCGGTTGAGCATTGATTCATTATGAATTCGAAAAACAATCAATCATAACTCAAGTGCTACCAACAGGTGTAAAGGTACAATTATAGAGGGACAATCTAGTCTCTTAATGCTTAAAGACCGTTCAAGGTATTGAAATCTTGTAAGGGTGGAAAGGGATGTAAGGGGAAAAGGAAGGGAAAACACATCCCAAGACACACACAGGTTGGGAGTTATTTGGGTACCTATCCTCTTCACTAGTGGCGTCATCTACCTCTTAAACTGGCGGAGGGGGGGGGGGGGGCACAGAGATCATCCCGACCTTTCTTCCAGGGGAAGAAAGATATGCTTTTCTAATAAATATATAAATTTCAACTTCTCTATTTCTCGTTACCCCAAACCATTCAAAACTGTTTGAAAACATAAACGCATTACACAGAAATAATAAAGACGCCAATAATAATGAACACTTATTTACCTCAAAGACTCCTGGATAACGCAGTACCTCTGCCCAATCGATTCGACCATCGTAGCTATCGACATGCCATGTCCCTTTTTTTTCGACAAGGGATGGGAGGAGCCCCTGGTCACTGACAGCACTAGGATCTATTGTGACGCTGTCCCTATTTTTAATTCAAAACCTTTTTAATAACCTCTTCACTCACAAAGTCTAGGAGTTTTTCAGGCGTTTCCAAGGCAATATCGGTGGGTGTTAGGGCACCCTTCTCGAAATGCTGGAATCTAGTTGATGCAACAGAAGGATTCCATGTCCTCACTTTTAGCGATAATTTGAACGGTAGCGGATGTTTAGAGTCAATTCAAGATGTACATTTGAAATGGGAAACCCATATATCCAGTCTGTCGTCCTAATTAAGGAAATTGATTCATTTTTTAACCATGATTAAGATGTACCTATCACCTGATGTAATGAGGACCATGTGGTGTTGTGTTGTACTCTTGCTCAATCTCTGCTGCTCTTTGGCCTCCCTCTGCGCGGTGCGTACGAGAATGTATTTGGTAGAGTACGAATTCTGCAAAAAGCCTTAATTCGATTAACTTCTAAGTCTCACTATCTTGCCCATACAAGGCCTATCTGTCAGAAATTATGTATTCTACCGTTTAGTTTCCTATTTAAAAAGAGATCAGCTGAACTGTTTTTTCAAAATCTCGGAACATGTTGTTTTTTACTCGTATTTCTCAAACCAGCACTTCATCAATTCCGAGGTACCGCACCAAATTGGTTCAGAACTTCTACATTTATCAATCGATTAATATAATTAATACTTTCTCCTCTGATTTTCGAGCTAAACTGTTGAAATCTTCTAATAACAATAAGTTTTAATTCAAATTATTAAAGGACCGTTGTAATGAACTTGATAAAGAACAAAAATATTTATTTTTCTTTTTTTCTTTCTTTTTTTAAATGTATTGCGTAATCTCCCTAATTTCTGTTATCAGTCATATCGATTTCTGCAGGCGGGACTCACTCTTCCCCTACCACCTACTGAAATAATTATCTACCACATGTCAGGGTTAAGTCTAAAGTTAGCTTTGAAAAAACCTTCTGAGAAGCATCTGAAAACTGGATGCAACATTTAAATATTTTCACGGATGGAGCGAAGTTTAGTCACAGTGCTGGTCGTGCTTTCTTCGTTGTCAACAATAATTATTCTGAAATGTTCAAACTTCCGCCATATTGTTCAAGTTATTCGGCGGAGGTGATAGGAATTTTGAAAGCACTGAACTATGTGAGACGAATAATGCAAGGGAACCCGAACACCACTCTCTCTCTCTGATTCCTGGAGTGCACTTCTAGTTTTGAAAGCAGGAGGAAGCTCAACATCCAATTTTCGCCAAGATGATCATTGATTTAGGTACTTACTACAAATATAAAAAGATATAAAGATATAAATTATAATGAGGGACTAAATTATACATAATAGATCATTATGATGTATTAACCGAAAGAGGAGCGTCTCAAGGGATTTTGACACCGTCCCGAAGGAAGATTTTCATGCACATTCAGTGAACCCTATAAAAATAGCTGTATGCAAGAGTACGGCCGATCTGGAAATGGAAGGATGCACATGAACGTCCAGGTTACACCATTCCAGAAACCTTGGTGTTACAAGTATTGCTTCAAATCGACAGGAGATTAGCACCTTGTGTAGAATTAGGAGTGAGCATGGACTACGTATGCGATTACTACCGAAATCGATTCCTAGGGTATGATCACCCAGATTTGTGTCAGGATTGTCATCTGGAAGAAGGTACCCTCGAACATATTGTAATGAATTGTGTTGCATTCACGACGGTTCGACTGATTCTATTTGATAAAATTACCCCAATATTAATATTACCTTTTAATTATTATCCATTCGTCAGCAATATAATAGTAGGTACTTCCGATAATCTATAAATACTTGTCAGAAATAAGAAAATTAGTGTAAGGTAAAGTTAAAAAATAATCAATATCAACATAAAATTCAGTTTTATGATATAATAAGCTTGAAAAATACATTGTGATATCACACTATATAAAGACCAGCTTATCAGAGTATATCGACGTTTCAGGGGGTGGTAACGCTGGGCGGGTGGAATTCTCGCCCCCGTCTCCCAGGGCAACCGACCTGCTCCCCCTCCCCCCGACCCCGCCAGTGAAGGAAGGAGGGCCCAAGCGGGGGGAAGCGTCTCCCAGGGCAAGCGACGTGGTCCTCTCCTCGGGGATTTGGGATATACGTTTTTTTGACTTTTAATATTGTTATTATACTCCCTCATTGTGTTGTTTAGTACTCTACCTCCTGTACACACGGGACTTACCCCAACAAGAAGACACAACTGTTGCCACCTTTGGAGATGATACGGCTATCCTCTCTGTTGGAGATGATATAGAAGCTGCAACACGCAAACTACAGACGTCTACTACTGAGGTTTGTAAATGGACCAAGATGTGGAGAATGAAGCTGAACGAATCAAAATCAGCCCACATCAACTTCACTAACCGAAAAGTCCCAATCTTGGATGTTGAGATCAATTAGAATAAAATACCGCATACTGAAGCAGTTAAATACTTGGGTTTGTCACTTGACTCCAAATTAAACTGGAATAAACACATAGAAAAGAAGAAAGAAGAACTTAAAATCAAGTACAGAAGGATGTATTGGCTAATGGGAAGGAATTCCCATCTCTCTCTTCACAACAAACTGCGTATATATAAGCAGATCCTTCGCCCTATTTGGTCCTATGGGATACAGATCTGGGGCTGTGCCAAGAAATCAAATATTAATAAAATCCAAACCTTTCAGAATAAAATACTGAGAAGTATAGTTGGAGCCCCTTGGTACATGCGAAACGATGATATTCATCGAGATTTGAGGATGGAGACAGTCTATGAAATTATTGCAAAATACGCAAGGAAGCATGAACATCGCCTACACAAACACGTGAACCCGGAGATGCTCTACGTTTTGGACAACGAAGGTGAAATCCGACGTCTCAAGCGAAACAAACCACTGGAACTGTTCTGCGTGAATAGAAGTGCAATGGAACTCAGTGCTAATTAATTGAGCTATATAATAAAGGGCTAGATTTTGCTGTAAACCTACCCTCTTGGAGTGTACCTTTATTGATATGTAAAATTGCTAGATGAAATGTATTTGATTTTTCAGTCGCAATTAATAAATCACGAAAAAATAAATTGTGTTATTCACCTATTTCTTTTTAACCTGCGCAGCAGGGCCATTAAACTAGTAATGACAATAAAAATTAAAAATAAATGAATAAATAAAAAAAGAGTGGACAAGGCAGCAGGCGCCAAGTTTAGATAATGTAGATACCTCTGGCAACGTCTAATAGGTATAGATAGATCAGAGATTTTCTTAGAAGAAATTAATAAAGAAATGATACTCTCCTATGAGATAATTTGAAACTTTTTTCCTTTTCGGTGGATTACCTATATAAGATTAGTATTGATTCTTAGTGTAGTCTCTACTTGTCCCTTTCTACTTGCCTATTCCCCACAGTGTTAATTGTTACGTTCTTCTAATATTCTTCTGGGGGAGGGCGAAGGACTCACTTTCTCGCCAAGTATTAATGAAATGCAGTAGAAAGTGGCTGGTGGGCATCACGGGAGACCTCCGCTAGCGCTTCTTCCAACCGACCTCTTTCGGAACTGTACATCACGGCCGTAGGTAGATCCTGCTTGTCTCATTGGAACATTCGAAACCTGCACACGTCGAGCGTTGCGTTCTTTTACATTTTCCTAACAACCCACGTTATTTTCTTCACTTCTCTCCAATGTTAAGCCATCACGTCAAAGGATTGTACAAAACGTGATAGATATATTTCGGCTGCTTTTCGACGACCTCTCCATTAAGAATTATAATTAATTATCCGAAGCCTTTTTACTAAATTATATACCTAGATTAGAGTGTCAACTGAAGGATACATTGCAACTTCAGATTTGTTATTAGTAAATGAACAGTTTAACTTCAGAGGCGCTGGATGTTTAAAGTTTACGCATTCTGTGTTCGTGTGACCAATTGCTTGATTCGTGTTCGTCCCACTAACTGCACAATTTGTGTTCACAATTATGAATTCGATTGAAATTGAACTAAAAAACAGATTTTCCTAAGGTTTTATTCCATTTGCAAATAGGTTGATTCAATACGCAGTAAGTATTGATTCAAACAAAAAACCTTTTTAAGAAAGCTTTTATTTAAATGCCCTAAAACGAAGAAAATAAATTTTTACTTTCAAATTTTAACTGTCTACTTGTGTAGCCTATGTACACATATTTCAGATTCATACTCAGTTTAATCGTTTGAGAGTATCTGCTCCAAAATCGGGTCGCAAGATTACACCGGAACATCCTTACATACATGTATGTATACATACATACATTCATTGCAAGTTAAATAAGAGCTTTTAAAAAGGTCTCATTTCTTCAAGGGATCGATTCTACAACTGATTCGCAACAAAAAATGCCTCCTGAACTTTTTTTTAAGAACTATTAAGAATTATTCACGATTTAAGATTTTTTTCATGTTACCGACTTGATTCGTCAAAAGGGCATAGTTCCCGAACTTCCAGAGTAACATCAAATTTCAAGATACCGTAAGAAAGAAAGCAAAATTTCCTATCATCCTACTACCAAATACTACTTTTTTCAAATGCATTTTGGGGGGGGGGGGGGGGGGGGGGAATTAAACAACCCGAAAAGTGAACTTAGTAACTTTTTGAAAACTTACCGTTTTTCCAATCCCACAATCTCTAAATAATTCGAAA
Organism: Creontiades dilutus; assembly: GCA_031894815.1. Classification (NCBI taxonomy): domain Eukaryota; kingdom Metazoa; phylum Arthropoda; class Insecta; order Hemiptera; family Miridae; genus Creontiades; species Creontiades dilutus. The sequence continues at coordinate 71,400 of JAVIWC010000831.1, forward strand.
TGCAAACTATTGCCGGTAAGCCTAAAAACTGCGCCAGAATCGAAGTTTTCCAACGGTGTAATCAATTTTGATTTTGCTCTGCTGATTAGAGGAGGAAGTTGCGTTTGAGACCAGAAAAACGTAGTTTCACACGTTAAAATCTATGTTACTTGGTGAAAAGTAATTGGTCATGAAAAAATGAGTTTGAACTTTAATGTTTTTTTTTTTTTCACCCTGAATCCAAGACATGGTGGCACTCTTGATCATCCTTCACAATATCCTCGCCGTCTGGGTAACTCATAAAATGATAGCGATTGGCAGCATTTTTAATATTCATCTTTTATTCAGAAAATCTAAAAATAATATACTTCCATGAGTGATAAGGGCTTGAAAAATCCAATCCCTCCTAGTGACCTAACCGTAGAAAAAGTTCGTCAAATCCGTTACAATCTTGAAAAGCGAATCATGATGATTTCAAGTGTGGAATCATAAATATTGAAGAAAAGTAATCGGAACATTCTGAATTGATGACGGTACATCTGATTGTAGCATAATATAAAATACCTTGAGAAAAACTCAGCTCAATCGCAAACGCAAACGGTTGACGTAACGCAAACTCCGAGTAAATATTTGAACGCTGAGTTGAAGTAGTTGAACTGAAATAAAATCTCTCTGCCTGCGTCTAACTCTCGCCCACTTGAAAGGGAGCGTGTGCTCGTGAATTGAAACATTCGAGCTAACCCACCAGCTGGTTATTTTATATGACTGACTTTCATCTTCAACTGTAAAATCTCAGTGATTGCTACACAAAAACGTTTATACGGAGCGTAGGTATGTACAATGTTTAACGAAGACGGATGAGTCTTGGAAATAATTCCAAGATCACTAACAAAACGATCAATTGAATCATTGTAGATGGAAAGTGCACAGTGAAATAGTGTCAATACCTATTGATACGCACTGAATATGAATATGCCCATCTCTTATTTGTAAGGATGGACAACGGAACGATAGTGTCATAAGAATCGAAGACTTTTTTAAGTTAGGACTAACTGGACCCCTTGTGGAATCGATCACCGTAGGTTGTGCACGACCCGGGAAAATACCATCCTATTTTCAGTCTCCGGGAAGTAAGTGTGGAGATGGTGTATGCTGCCATAGTGAAGTTGAAGAGCTCAAAAGCAATAGATGCGTTTGGGTTGAATGCGGCGGTAGTGAAGAGCATTGCTCCTTACTTTATTGAAGGTTTTACGCACCTGGTCAATGGTTTTTTTGTTGTTGTGGCACCCTCCCAGCTGCCTGGAAATGCTCGGTTGTGACTCCTGTACATAAGAAGGGCAGTAGAGACAGCTACGATCACTAAAGGCCCATTTCTACCATCCCCTATCTGAAGAAAGTAATAGAGATCTTACTCTACGAGCAACTCAGAACTTACTTCGAGAGCAATGGCTTGTTGGATAATTCCCAATATGGTTTTCGTAGGAAAGAAACACGACTCACGCTGTAACTGACCTGGTGATTGGTTGTTTGGATGATGGTGCCTTGGAGGATTGATGTTCGACATGTCCAAGGCTTTTGACTTGGTGGATTTGGACTCGTTGATAATGAAGTTGGGTTGGTACAGATTCGACCAGCTGTGAAGTTCTTAAGGGATTACCTCTGTGGCTGGACATAATGTGTTTCCTTCGATGGAGTATTTTCCTCTTTTGGTGAGCTGCAGGCAGGTGTACGGCAGGGTTCCATCTTGGGCCCTCTATTTTTCATAATATTCACAAATGAACTTCCAGCTTGGATATCGTCTCGTCTCCCAAGTTCCTCAGAATTGACAGTAAAGACCATTATGTATGCTGATGATGTGACGGTTCTGGTTTCGGCATCAAGGACCACACGTTTCTCTGAGGCTGAGTCTCGCTGGGGAATCAGTATCCCAATAGTGTGCTGCCAATCGACTGATTCTCAATGACGAAAAAACAGCAGTCCTCAAATTCAGAGCGGGTGGCAGCGATCCTTCATCGGCAACGCTTCTTGGCTTACGTTTGGATGAATGTGTTTCGTGGTGTGCACATCAGAGGGTTTTGGCCAGTTCACCATCTGGCATCATATTTCTTTGAAACACTTGTCTGCAGTTGGGTCCACTGGGTTCTTGCTCAGCGTCTATTACTCCCTTTTTGAGTCAAAAGGCAGCGATCCAAGCCATGAGGGGAGTCTCTTCTCGTACTCACAGTCGCTCGTACTTCAAGAAGTTCAAAGTGCTAACGCTCCGAGCTATGTTTGCTTTGTCTCTCCTACTCCGTATAAAGAACAATGAGAATCTGTATACCCGACAGGGAGACAGTCACTCCTATGACACGAGAGGAAAAAATGATCTGCTGTGAGCCAAACACAGACTTGCCCTATCCCAGAAAAGGAACCCCCACTACCTAGGGGTAATAATGTACAATGATCTTTCGGGGAGCATTAGGAATCTTCTTCCTGGACCTTTTGGTAGGAGAGTCAAGGACGCCCTTACGACCCTAGCTCCGTACTCACTGGCTGAGATTTCGACGAACTTCTGAATGGCTATGTGAATTGGGTCGAATTCTCTAGTTTATATTTATGTATTTGTAGTACCTATTTATTAATTCATTGTGCTGTTTACTGCGTGTTTTTTATGTTATTGTGATTATTTTGACGGAAGCTATGTACTATCTATCAATGTATAATGCTGGAAAAAAAAAGAAATGATGTGCGAAAGAACTGGTTTTGGATTTCGGTTTACTTTTTCCGATAATGAACCTTAGTAATCAACCAAGAAAACTATTTGTAACCCCCTCAAAAATTGTTGTATTAAGTTTCAAGATATGGAGATTTTATAAATCGAATTTTGAAAAATCCACCCGAAGCGTTTTTTCGAAACTGCAATTTATTTATCTATTTATAACACGGGCTTATCAGCCCAATACAAGAAAATAATGTATGAACTCAGTATTTCAGTGGTTGCGCGCAGGCTTCACGAACATGATTAAATAAAGAAAATAATAACAAAACGCAGCAAATTCTTTCACTGGGGTTTATTATTCAATTGGCTTCAATTTCAGGAGGCATACAAATATGATCAATTGATCAATCCAAATAGGGATTTTGGTTGAGAACAGATTTACGTGCTCTATGCATATCTCCTGGAATTCAATAATCGCTCTATCACCTGTGAAACACGCAAACTCCAAAGCTTAGTAGAAATTCAAATCATGAACGCAAGCCAATTGAATAATAAACCGCAGTGAAAGAATTTGCAGCGTTTTTTATGGTTATCAGAATGCTTCAACCCGTGTATCGGCTGCAAAACCTTTTAGGAGTTCCCCCCAGTATCCACATCACTACGTCACTAGGTTACTGATATCAACACAAAAACAATAATAAACCAAAATAACGCGAATGTGGGCACCATAAATCGGGCCAGAGATCGGGAATGGTTTGACCTACGGACCTGGGGAGGGGCTCATTCGATTCCTCGTGGAGTGTTCTTCAAAAAGGTACAAATTTAGGACGCCTTGATTTTTTTTTGAGGTTTTTAGGGATCTTACAAAACTTTGACAACCCTTAAAGGGCACTTTAAATTAAGTGAGAGAGCAGTCTAGAGCAGTACTAAAACATGGCGTCAGCGTCGTGATGACTCGGAGTGATAATATCAGATGGTGGGAGAAGATTTCAGGTGTCCGGAAAAGTCATGATGCGAATTGCGGAAATCAACAGCGGCTGGTAGAAAATAAACATAGGTACCTATCCAAACTTTTAGTTTGAGTTCGTCTTTCGTGTGATAAACATCTCCGTTATCTCCTGTACGATATCTCCGGTCGGCTATCTCTTTTCATCCTATTTACTATCTCTCTCCGTACACCGAGAGCATTCCCTCTTGGTTATCGCGCTGACCTTCGCCTGTCGTTATCGTCGATTTCAGGTATCGCTTGTGACTAAGCCCAAGTTATCTTTCGGAGTTATTTTTTTTAGTAATTTCTGTTCCAACTTCTTGCTTCCATTCGTAAAATAGCTTGCTCTAAATGTTCGGCTAAGCTACTGAGTGAGGATTCGTTGACTTGCTCATTGTGCTAAAGAGAATTCCATTTCGGTTGTGCTGTTAAATCCGAGACAAATTTTAGGAAGATAAATAAATTGGCGCGGGCAGAGTGGAAATGTATGGATGATGATGTCATGGAGGCTAGCGAGGCTATTGTTAGACCTATGGTCACATATGCATCTGTCATATGGTGGCCAAAAACCTGCCAGTCCGTGGCACAGGTGGAGTTAAACAAACTCCAAAGGCTTGCATTACTTAGCATTACAGGGGCAATGAACACCCACTGCAGCACTAGAGGTTCTTCTAGACCTTACACCTCTGCACATTTGTGTGCTGAGGACAGTCTACCTGGGGACAATCAGAATGCTGCACGTGGGTGTTTTCAGCAGACCTTTATCTAAAGGCAGTCACTTAGGAATAATGGGCAAGATTAAAACAGAGCCAGTGACTATGTCAGTTCCCGGCATTATGTTGGAAAGAATTAACTTCTACCTACCCTTTAGGGTGATCATCAATGATCGTGAACTCTGGAAGAGAGGCCTACCTCATCTTGAGACAGGTTCACTAGTGTGGTACAGGGATAGGTCTGTGATGAATGGTGCAGCGGGATTGGGGATCAGGGGTCCAAACTTTGCCCTTTCCAAACCTCTGGGCAATGTAGCCACCATTTATCAGGTAGAAACCCATGCTATAGAAATATGTGCACAAGAGATTGCCAGGAAATGACTCAAAGGTTCAAGAATGTACATACTATCAAACAGCAAGGCAGCATTAAAGGCCATTTCTGCCTTCTCAACAACATCAAACTTGACCTTGAGTTGCCTCACCTCATTCAAGGCTGCAGCCCTTGGCAACAAATTAACGTTGCTTTGGGTACCAGGTCATGAGGGAATGGAAGGCAACGAAGAAGCTGATCAACTTACTAAAAAGGAGTCAGAGTCCAGCCTAATTGGACGTGAGCCGCAACTAGGGGGTTACCAAGATTTATATAACTCAACAGGTCCAGAAATGGGAGGACAAGACTCAAACAACATATTGGCAAGACACTTCTAAGCAGAGACAAGCCAAGCGGTTTCTTACAATCTCAAAGAAACGCACACACTCCCTATTGTCACTGAGGCATACAGACCTCTGCAAACTTGTGGGACTCCTCTAAGGTACCTCCTTAACAAAATGGGTAAGGCCAGGCAGGAGGCCGGCTCTGTTGCGAAGAAGTGGAGACAGCTAAACACGTACTCTGCGACTGCCCTGCTGTTGCATTGATGAGATTCTGGCATTTTGGAAAGGGTACCCAAACAACAGCCGATAGCCAAGGAAACACCTGAAAACCTATTTCACTTTGTAAATGAAGAGGCCATTAAAAAGATTCTGAAGTGAAACTGGGAAAGTGTCACAATAGACCACAGTGGTCTCAGTGACCAGGGGTTCCTCCCATCCCATGTCGGGGGAGGAGAATTGTACTGACCTTTGCCTGCCGTTATCGTCGATTTCAGGTATCGCTTCTAACCAAGCCTAAGTTATCTCTCGGATTTTAATTATTTCTGTTCCAACTTTTTACTTCCATTCGCATAATGGCTTGCTTTAAATGTTTGGTGAGGATTCGTTGACTTGCTCATTGTGCAAAAGCAAATTCCATTTTGGTTGTGTCGTAAAATTAGAGACCAATTTTAGGAAGACGAATAAATTGGCGTGGGCAGAGTTTAAATGTGTTGCATGCAAAACCCCTAATCATTCTGCTGGAACTTCACCTGCCGAATCAATGCCACAGCTAGCTCGTGTGCATTGCCAGATGCAGTGATTCTTTCTGCTATATTTTCAAAGATGAATGAGCATATCACCGAAACAGTTAGAAACGAGTTGAACCCTTTCAAAGAGGAAATCAATAATAAGTTCTCTAAGATGCAATCAACTGTTGACTGGTGCATCAACCATTACGCCCCGCTGGTCGCAGAGAAATCCAGCATTCAGGAGGAGGTTCGATTGGCTGGATGCGATGTGTTAAAAGATTGCATCGACTCTATTGAATATAGAATTTCTACTCTTTCTCCCTCAAATATGGGTGACGCCGAATCTGTTCTTGCTGCAGTCAAAGACTGGCGCTGTAGAGCTAATAACGTTTTATTCTTCAATGTCCCAGAGCCTGAATCCGGTACACTTTCTGAGGCTATCCGCGACGATTCCATGAGAATAAAATTTATTCTCATGGAATCGTCGCGGATAGCCGAATGAGCTTTTAAAGCCGAAAGCATTTAATGAGCTTTTAGCCTCTGTAATTCTGGAGGCCCCACCAATTTTCCGTCGCTGTCTCCGCCCCGGTAAACGTTCAGCAAATAAAATTCGCCTTGTGGAGGTTGTTTTTGAAAGTCCTTTCATGGCCACTCGGTTATTGTTTTCTGTCCTAGCAGCGAAGCCTCCCCATGTATCAGTGGCAACTGATTGAACTCAGCGTGCGGGATCATCTACAGCAACTCTGAACTGAGCTCCAAACTAGGAAGAACATCGGTGAGCCAAATATTACAATCAAATTCATCTCAGGAGTGCCTGAAATAGTTCCCTTGAAACTATCAAGTAACAGTACCTCCCCAAACACACCTCCAAAAAACTAATGACAACCAGGCCCTCAGCTCTCTCGGGATATTATCAAAACACTAGTTTAATGGCCCTGCTACGTAGGTTAAAAAGAAATTGGTGAATAACACAATGAGGGACTATAATAACAATATGCAAAGTCAACAAATCGTATATCCCAAATCCCCGAGAAGAGGACCACGTCGCTTGCCCTGGGAGACCCTTCCCCCCGCTGGGGCCCTCCTTACTTCACTGGGGGAAGCAGGTCGTTTGTCCTGGGGAGGGGGGGGGAGAATTCCACCCGCCCAGCGTTACCACCCCCTGAAACGCCGATATACTCTGATAAGCTCGTCTTTATATAGTGTGATGATACGTGTCATAAATACAAAGCTTTCCATTATTCACCACCGGGGTGCATACGTTTCTTATGATTTTTTATTTTTCACTGAAACATGGTTGTCTCCCCACATAGCGACCAAGGGGCTGAAGCTGAGTGGCTACAGTGTTTATCGTGCTGACGAATCTATCTCTAATAAACATGTTAAAAACTTGGGGGGGATGCGTTGTTTTGGTGGCAGTATCCGACAAGTTACGCTCTTTTCTCTGGAACTGCTCGGATTTATTGGAGCACACGTTCATCATCCTTCCTGATCATCTTCTCATCATTGGCTGCATTTACCTTCCCAGCTATCTTCCTGCTAACCTGCTAGGCACTCATCTTTGTGACCTTGACGCGGTGGTGGCAGCTCATCCTAATCATAGGATTGTACTTGTGGGCAACTACAACCTGCGAGGCATCCCTTGGGAGAACTTGTTGTGGTTGTAAATGATGATGGCCCTGGTGCAAAGAATAGGCTGATCTTTGAAGCCATGCTTCTCCACAGCCTGCACCAGCACAACACCTTACGCAACCCCTCGGGGAATATACTCAATTTGTGTCTCTCAGATATTGAAGGTGTAGACATCAGGCTCGACAATCCTATTTTCCCGGCTGACGTGGCTCATCCTCCTTTTGACCTCCCTGATGTCTTGCTGAAGGTGTGTTCAGGTAGTCTTGCCTGTCTCCTTGCTCGTGTTTTTAACCAGTCTCTTGAAGCTGGTTGTTTCCCCACAAAATAGAAGCGCTCATTCGTTACACCCATCCATAAAAAAGGTGAGAAGAGTGATATTGTTCATTACTGGCCAATTTGCTCCATTTCTGTAATTCTAAAACTATTGAAGATCCAGATTACGGAACACCTTTCAGCCCTGTTTGCTTCATTCCAGCCAGCATTTTAGCCAGGCGTGCTTCAGCCGATCTTACCCTTCTTTTCAAGTTAATAAACAACAGGATTGACTGCCTGGCGCTCCTCTCGTGTTCCTTTCTCTCCGACTAACTACTTGCGAGATAAACCCTTACACAGAATTCTCCGCAGCGCAAATCTCTTCCTGTCTACGAATTCGGATTTTGATTTTTTTAACTCCTCCCTTGCCACATTGAAGTCAATATTTCCCTCCCAGAATTATAATTACCTACTAGCTAGAATTTTTCAGATGTTTCTTTATTTTGTGTATCACAAATGTTATCTTTATTTTTATGTATTTACAAATTGAGTGACAAAACTTTTTCTTTTTCTATGTGTATATTGGGCTTGCCCGTAATAAATAAATAAATAAATTCCTGGCTGTTGAACAGCACGGCTTTATCAGAGGGAGGTCAACAGTGACAAACCTGCTCGAATTCCAGGAGATTGTTTTGGAAGGATTTTGCCAGGGCTTCCAGACTGACGTCATATCTACGGACTACGCAAAGGCCTTTGACAAACTTTCCCACCTCCATCTGCTTTCACTGCTTTACTTGCCCCAGTCGTTATCTTGAGGGCCGTGAATTGGTGGTTTGAGTTGCGGGTGCCCTTTCTATCCCTTTTACCGCCTCTTTAGGCATTCCACAGGGAAGCCACCTTGGGCCCCTGTTATTCCTTATAATGATAAACACGGTAGTTGCTACCTTCACTCTGGAAATCTCTCCTCTGCTCTTTGCAGATGACTTACAGCTGCTTTGTCGTGTGCATTCACTGTCCGACTGCCATTCTCTACAAAGTGCACATGCTGCGCTTGAGCGGTGGTTCCTGAATAATCGCCTCTTCTTGAATCCCTCCAAGTGTTCTGTGATGACGTTCTACGGCTGCTCCCGTCCTCTCCTCTATGAGTATGCGCTCTGCAGTCACCAGCTTTTAAGAGTTGATGAGATTGTTGACCTTGGAGTGCTGCTTGATCAGCAGCTTTCCTTTTCACGCCATACTATGGGTGCAGCTGATAGAGCAATGAGGGCCCTGGGCTTCATTAAGGGGAATACTTGGGAATTCAATTACATCCAGGCTACTGTTCTGTATAAGGCACTGGTCTTGCCACTATTGGAGTATGCCTCTGCCATATGGTCGCCATCATACGCAGTCCACAAGCCTACTCTGGAACGGATCCAGCATGAATTTCTTCGGTAAATTGCCTTTAAGCTTGGAATCCATCAGGATGAAATGGATTATGGTGCCCTGATGTGTGCGTGATGTGATGCATGTGTCACCTTCTGCCCTTGGAGAGCCGACGGCGTGTGGCAGACCTGGTATTCTTGCACAAGCTGTTGAATGGAGCAATAGTCTCACCAGCACTACTCGGAGAGATAGGCCTCCTATTGTCTCGTCTCTCCGCTTGCAGCTCTCCTCCATTCTACGTGAGTTTTGCCCCCACAAATTACCTTCAGGATCACCCGTTGTGGGCATACCTCGTTTAGCAAACTGCCTCGTTCATCTACACCCTGATTTGGACTTTTCTAGTAGCTCTATTACGTTTTTGAAGCCGTTAATTTTGTCATCTCCAACATCTTGATTTTCGCAGTTATAATCCTACATCTAGTTTCAAATCTTCACCATAGTTATATATATATATTTTTTACATTACCAGTGACTATACTAGGCTACCTACCATCGAAATGCAACACGAAATGAAACTTGCTCTTGGCTGAGGCTAGTGAACCTCCCTTAAGACTTCGTCGTAAGATGTTGTCTGACAGATTCCTCCTCAAAACATTTAGTAAAGACCAGGTTCTTACTCGAAAAATTGCGCAGTTGTCGATGGATAATCTCACCGAACGTTTTTGGACAAGGAAGCCATCCCCGTTGATCTGCGAAAGTTTCACCAACCTAACTAACGTATTCCAGTGGATCTCGACTTCTACCATTCCTCATGCATACACGATCCCATATGCCTTCTTTAATAAGTCCGTCAATCTTCCAAATTCCTTCTACAACGCCATTCACTCAAACCCACAACGCTTCACAGAAATGATCAATTTCAAGTGGCCAGGCAGCCTGACTCTATACACCGATGGCTCTGTTCACAGCGGCCACACAGGATGTGCAGTGTACGACTCCACCAATGAAGTGACGCGAGCTTTTAGTCTTTGGGATAGGGCCTCAATATACTTATACGCCGGAATGCTATGCCATAATGCAAGCATTACAGTATGCATACAGCAATATTGCCCGCTACACTACAGTCCTAATAGTAACAGATTCAAATAGTGTATTAACAAAAATATCAAGGATAAACATAACATCCCACCTCACCCAGATCGAATCAACAATAGCACAGCTGATCATCCAAGTCAGAAATGAAGGGAAACAGATAATTTTCTGTAAGGTAAAAACGCTGCAAATTCTTTCACTGGGGTTTATTATTCAATTGGCTTGGGTTAATGATTTGAATTTCTACTAAGCTTTGGAGTCTGCGTGTTTCACAGGATAGGGCGATTATTGAATTTCAGGAGGCACACAAATATGATCAACTGATCAATCCAAATAGGTATTTTGGTCGAGAACAGATTCACGTGCTCCATGTATATCTCCTGAAATTCAATAATCGCCCTATCCTGTGAAACACGCAGACTCCAAAGCTTAGTAGAAATTCAAATCATTAACCCAAGCCAATTGAATAATAAACCCCAGTGAAAGAATTTGCAGCGTTTTGCTTCTGCTACCTTATATCATTTAAACTGCGCTCCATATTTGCAGTTCCCTTTATACTACCCAAAGTCTCTCTTGATTTCATATCAGACCTACATCAAATTAAAGGAAATGGGCTCACTCCCATATTCGAGTTGAGGGCGCTTGGAACGGCCAGATGGGAAACTGCCAGTTATCAAGAAGGCGATAACAGAACTCGAAAAACGCAAATCTTGGCCGCATTAATCATGCCATAAATCGGGAATGGTTTGACCTACAGACCTGGGAAGGGGCTCATTCGATTCCTCATGGAAAGTTCTACAAAACAAGTCCACATTTAGGCCGCCTTGATGTTTTTTGAGGTTTTTAGGGATTTTACAAAACTTTGACAACCCTTAAATGGCACTTCAATTTGAGTTAGAAAGCTGGCTAAAGAATTGGGGCGTTGTCGGACCAACATGGATTTTTCCTGAAAATTTCAGATGTTTTGGTCCAGCCGTTTGGGAGAAATCTTGCGTACGGCGGACGGCGTACGGCGGACGGCGTACGGCGTACGGCGGACGGACGGAAAATTTTTTATTGCAGATTTGGATTCCAGACCCTTTGAAACGTAAACCATGAAATTTTCAGGGGGGGTTAAAAATTTTTTTTTCGAGAGCGATTACTATGGTTTATTATTGAATAATAAACCAAAAGCCATTCAGTTGTTATGGGGGAACGACGTTGCCGACGCCGAAGCGAAGCTGGCTGCCCTACTTCCCGAACCGAGGCCGTCCCACATGTACCCCAACACTGAGCTTAACCCATATTTCACATTAGAGATGTTTGGACATTGGAGGGAACAACACCGTGCGTACCCATCAGGGGATCGATACAAGGTGCTCTTCCCTCCTAAAAAGAAAGCAACGTGGTTCGATCTGATAGTGGACACAAAACCCAGAAAGTTTTATAAAACGCTCTGCAGACTACGTACAGGCCACTGCAACACCAATAGGTTCCAATTCGCAATCGGCAACTCTGATTCCCCCTTATGCCGAACATGTGAGGAAACAACCGAACACATAATCCTGGAATGTCCAACTCACGAACGTGCACGCGAATCTCTTATCCACAGTATCCATCCGAAGATTTCCAGCCCATTCAATCTGGACACCATCTTAGCAGAAAATGATCCTGAAGTCTGACCAGAAAATGGTCTGTTATATGACTATTTACAAAAAGTGAACATTTCAGTTTAGAAAGCGTAGATTTATTATTTTCCTAACTATATTTTTCATTCTGAAGTTATGATAAACTTTTAGTCTTATATCATCTATAATATTTCGGCTGTATGAACCTGTTTTCAAAGCCAATTAAAAAAAAAAAAAAAAAAAAAAAAAAATTGAAAAAAAAAGAAACCTGCAATCGTCTTTTTCATCCACAAGCCTGGGAAACCGGCTATAAGTCCTTACAGTTATAGGCCTATAAGCCTCCTGCCACTGCTCTCTAAGGTCTTTGAAAAACTACTGTTCCCCAAGCTAATCCACTATCTGGAACCTCTCTCCCCGGTTACCCAATTTGGATTCAGAAACTCACACTGTTGCCAACACCAGCTGCATCGGGTGGTTTATGGCAATAAAGTTCTATTTTGTCTGAAAAAAAAACTATTTTCCTGTAATTGGGTTCGCCCGTTCTTATAAATAAATAAAAACTTATCTACCACCTACTTTGGCGCAAACAGTCATTTTGAATAAAAATCGTTTGCAGAAGAAAAAACTTATGATTTTCCAAAAAATCACAACAAACAATGTGATTTCCCGCAAAATAAATTTTTTAAAATTGTGCAATAGCGATATTTTAATTTGTGAATGTGGTTGCAATTCTTATGATTGTAATCATTACTATAATCACAAATTCGATTGTTTGATCTTATTCACGTTCATAGTCTTGATCACGAATCTCTGATTTGGGGTACCTGATTTCGGTTTATCTCTTCAATATTAGGCTTTGAACATTCCCCAGTTCGGTATGTCGGATCAATAGTTTATTCCCCGTTCTAAATTACGTCCCAAGATCCCCATAAACGATTCACTAAGCCATAAGTGTCCTCCAAACGAAGGTTTTAACGACGATTTCCCACCCATTTATTCCGTTTCCTTCCCGTCGAAGAGAATAACGAGGCGGAAGGTGGTCGGTCGGACGCCGAATTCCAAGTCAGCGGAGCGGAGGCCTCTTGGAGAACAGACAATGCGAGAGCTGCCCTGGGGATTCTCTCCGCGGCTCGTAACTAGTCGTCACAGCTCTATACCCGTAATTCCCGTCTCTGCTCTGAGCCCCTCGCGGCGGTAATGGACCTAGGAAACGGCTTCTAGAGGAGCTCTGTTTCTTTTTAAACATTTTACGTATTACACCGTCAATTACTGTTGCGATTACGCCGCCCTACAAAACAATTTTACTTCTTGGGCTCGAAGTTGCCGTTACGCCTTGCATTGGCCTTCATCGCTTTACATTCTCCTTTGGAGTCGAACTGTCGAGTAGGATTTGAATATCAACAAGATACGGTAGTTCAAGTTTTGGTCAATTCAATCAATAAAGAAACAGTTTTAAAAACGTCGCAAAAAACTTGGTGGACGGTTGAGCTGGGAGAGAAAACGTTAGCGATGGGAACGCTCAAGTTCTGGCTGTGAAAATTCGCAATTCTTCATATCCCAACGATTGCTCACGGGCCTTTAAGCGAAGTTAGCAGTCTGAAACTCAAGAGATGATATCTCCAGAAGATAACAAAAACATATTTGCAGCTACCAACTCTGGATGAAATAGATGAAAAATACGAGTTTAACGCTCTTTTTGACGAATTCTGTATCAATGTGAAGGGTTGAGAGGGGGGTAACAGAGATTGTGCAGCTTCACGGGAGAAAGTGTGAGAAAATAGGTCAGAGCGAAGGCGGCGGCCCGCGGGGCGAAGCTACCTCGGTGAGGTGGGTCGTCGACGTTGGAAACAATAGCAAACTACGAGGGCTCCCTGGCCAGAGATGAACAGAAATTAGCTGCAGCTAAAAGCTGAAGTTGAGTCATTAATAACTTCCGTTTTTTGTTCATACATTTATTTTTCGATAAAATAAAATAAAAATTAATCTAAAATGTATTCTCCGTTATTGGATATGACTCGCTGCCATCTAGTTTTTAGCATATCGATCCCTTTTGCACAAAAATTGGGCGGTTTTGATTGAAAAAATTCGAGGACAGCCTCATTTATCCCCTGTTCTGAAGTGAAGGTTTTTCCATTCATATAATGGAATATAATTCACAACAGAAAAGGTGGTGATCTGTCGGAGCAAGGTCTGGAGAGTAAGGAGGATGCGGCAAAACAGACCAGCCAAGTTCAAGAATTTTTTCCTGAGTCACTCTTGCTGTGTGAGGTCATGCAGCAGAATGACGTTTTTCCGGTTGAAGAGTGCAGGCCGCTTTTCCAACAGTTTTTCTTGGACATTTTGGAGCTGCCGAACATACACTCGGTTTGTGAAGCATAAAGCAGTTCTTGTTAGTTCCATGAATATCAGAATGCTTCAACCCGTGTATCGGCTATAAACCCTTTTAAGAGTTCACTCCAGTATCCACATTCAGTGCATCACTAGGTTACTACGTTCAAAACAAAAACAAAAAAACTGCTCGTTCGGAGGCAAGTTGTGTATCTACTGTCATGTCTTCGCATAGCGGACAAAAATGTAGAAACCCCAGCCCCTCTCACCGTTAACTTTGACTCAAAAAATGAAACAGAAACTAGTAAAATTACTAGTTTCTGTTTTGTTTATTTCTGTTTCATTTTCTGATTCAAAGCTAACGATGATAAAGGCTGGGGTTTCTACTTTTTTTTTCTTCTATGCGAAGTAAAGATTTTGGGGGTCAGAGCTTCAAAGAAAACATCGACGGCTTTATCAGCTTCCTCAATGGGTTCGTCACTGTTATTATTATTTAACTCAGGGGTGCCCACAGGGGGGGGCTGCCTATGACGCAGACTGCGTCATTGGAATTCTTGGGGGGATTCGAAAAAAGTTTTTTTTTTGGGGGGGGGGGGGGTAAAGTTTATAGAAACAGTTTTTTTTTGTTTTTCTCAATTGGCATTAGCAGGAAGCAACAGCTATGAAGGATTTTATCACAAAAACATATTATCCATAAACATAATTAATGATAATGGTTCTAACAATGAACAAGCTGCAAATTAAATATCAATTCCAACTTCGATAATGAATTTACAAATAGCTTCATAAACAAACTTCGATCTTGAATACACTATTTGATAATAGTGAACTGGGTTATCTGGGTGTTGTGTCACTACCTTTTTTTTTAAATATATTTTTAATATTTCATTTATTCATTATTTTATTATTATTATTTTTTTTAGTTATATAGCCATGTCATTACATGTTATTTACAATTATATATATATTGGTTTACACCTTCTTATTGGTTTACACCTTTTTATTGGTTTACACCTTTTTATTAGTTTTTTTTTTTTAATGCTCACATAATCGATAAATACATATTACATTAGATGTAAGAAAAATTGTATTCCTACATATTATTATTGTTGTTATTTATATTTATATGTATTAAATATGTTTCATGTTATTAAATTAAAAATTTGTATATATTGTTGGGTTTTCTGTGTCATAGTAGAGATTATATCTTCACTTGTATCTCCCTAATGAATGTACATATTGCTTTATAAGTTTTCGGACATTTGGAATGGACAATTTGATGATACAGGTTAGGGATGGTTAGGGATAGTAAATGAGTAGGGTAGGTAAATGAGTTTTATGTAAAATGACCATCATTCATTTTCGTTCGGCGGCATAGTTTGAGCAGATCATAAGAAGATGCTCCAGATCTCCAAATACGTATGTACGACATTTAGTACATACGATTGTGCCAGGCTGACCAATTTTCTGGAGATATACCATGCACAATCCATGATTTGATCTTAGACGAGCGATTTTTCGAATCGATTGTCTATCGAACTCGAACTGGCGAAACCATGGATTAATACCGACGCGAGGGTTTTCTTCCCGATATCTTGCACCCACTTCCGCGTTGTCGTACATCACTTGCCATTGAGTTTTCAAACGTCGATGTATATGAACATATTTGTCAGAGTAAGGGACCCTCAGGTGTAACGGCGTCCCATGCAGTCGGCCGAAGTTGGATGCTGTATCTGCCTGCTCGTTCCCTCTCACACCGATATGAGCTCTTGTCCATATGAAGTGAACTTTCCGATTAACCAACCTGAAACAATTAACCAGTGTCATGATCTCCAGTAAAATGTGGTTTAAAGTTCCTTCTAATCTAAAGTTGGAGAGCTTCATTAAAACACTACGACTATCAGTGATAATCACGATAGAGCGTTCAGTACCAGAACTGGCGTATTGAAGTGCTTCTCTTATAGCTACTGCCTCACAGGTGTAACTTGAAGCGACTTCCGGTAGTTTAAGGGACCTAATTATGCCTATTTGAGGATCTACAAAACCACAACCGCAACTATTATCTGCCCTTGATCCATCAGTTTATAGAATGTATCCATCTGGGATTCTCGTTCGGAAGGGTTCTGTGAACTGAGCTGTTGCACTCAGCGAGCAACTGATACGGTTTATCTCAATAGGTGTGAATCCGATCCTATATCTTCATAATGCGAGGCTGTGTTGAAATAGCTCCAAAGTGTCACTTACGTGAATCATAGTGCTGAACTCAGCTATATCGGCAAAACTTGCCGCGAGGGGAGGGGAGGGTTTCTTAAGCCAAAAATTGCAAATCAGATCGTGTTCATTCAACTTTCTCACCTTATGACTCGTAAAATGAATCTGCTGGATAGCATATATCTCCGTAAATTAAGTGGGGGTTCATTGCACTCATGCATCATGATTACTTTTGGAGTCGACTGAAGGTATCTTATAGCTAAACGTAAACTCTTAGCTTGTATTTTATCTAGAGAAGATAAATTGGTTTTCATAGCTTGACCATATAACGCACATCCATAATCAAAAATAGCCCTAATAGTAGCCCTATAAAATCGAAGTGCCACTAATGGATCTGCCCCCCCCCCCCCCCTCAGTGTAGATGGGTCACCATGCGAAGAACACTGACATATTTTTCGGATTTCTGAGCAATGTAGTTAATGTGTGTTTTCCATGACAATGATTTGTCCAGATGCATTCCTAAAAATTTTACTGTTGATTCAACTTTGAAAGACACGTCCCCCATTTGAATTCGTTGATTGATTGGCAGTGTACGCAGTCGTGAAAACACGCAAACTGTAGATTTGGAGATGGAAATTTTTAGGCCACTGTTCGCAGACCATTGCTCAACCATTACATATGCGAGTTTCAACCGATCTTGTAAGCCCGCTAAGTCATCTCCAGTAACGTAAATACAGACGTCATCTGCATACTGCAGCATTTGCACCCCATCAGGTAAAGTCCTTCCCATATCTCCGACATACAACGCAAATAGTAAAGGGGATAATATTCCCCCTTGCGGAAGGCCCCTTCTAGCGATTCGGGGTCCATAGGTTTCACGTCCCACTCTTAAATATATTTTTCTTTCTGACAAAATATTATAAATATTCTGTATAAATTTGTTCGGTATACCCATCGTTTTTATTTCCTCTACCAGAACTTCTAGGATTACATCGTTATACGCCCCTTTATTGTCGAGCATCAACGTTATAGTTGACTTCCCCAATGTAAATAATTTTTGTAGGGTGAACTGCCCAGTCTGTGGACGATTAAGATGTAGGAAAGTGAAGTTTCAACTTTCAAATAATAGTACACAGTCCCTATTCAATTTTCTCAACGTTTTCTTTTTCTAGTGCCTTCTGGTATAAATCAGGTTTTGAAATTACCTTCATTTTACTAGATATATTTGTAGCTCATAAAAATTGATTTCTAAACGAATGTGAAAAAAGTGCCATTTGCCAGTGTGTGGACGAAGAATTTCCTGGCTGTGGACAGATGGTATCCAGTGAGTGGACGCTCAAATTTTTTGACAGAGAATTCTGGTTTTTCATGGTTCTATCAATTTTTCACCGAATTGCAGAATTTAAGGAAGTTATCCAAAAGGGTGAACGATACTTTGGTATTAAAATCACATTAAAAATGATGTTAAATGATGAATGATATTAAAACTTTCAGAGTTCCACTCTTATCAACATCCTCTAGGTAACTCGGTAAGTAGGTATTATAATACCTACCTATCACATTCAGTATTAAAACACATTTTATTCAATCAGAACTTTCAGGTTCAATAAAGTAAACTAAATAACTAGTTTATAAACTAAAATGTTCATGTGGGCTTACTGCGGTCGAACTGGTAGGCAATTTAGAGAACGCATAAGAGCGCATTAAAAGGATTTCAGGGACAACAAAGGTGATTCTGCCTTTGCAAGTCATCCGAATGAGTCCAACCATAGCTTTAGTTTTGATCAAAGAGGGGTATGTTGGATGTGCTAGAAAAATTCGAAATTGTTAAGAGTGGTAAGTCAGGAAAATGTTTAAATTATGTCATTCCTCAAAATATTTCACCATTAAGTATTGCGTTCATTTTTGCAATACGTTTGGCTCCCCCTCTCCATAATGTTACTGTTTGTGCCCCTTTCACTTAGTAAGCCTTGAGTGGCATTGGTTAGTCCTCCCCACCCCTTTCACTTCTCTGAGCCAATAGGATTCAATCTCTTTTCACTTGATCATATATAAGATGAGCTTTGATGATGTACCTTCAGTTCATGTTAGTTACTGATGATGACCTAACCGTCGAAATCGATTCAACTGTGTAACTCTTTACTTTCGTGGAAATATAGACAACGTTCTATCTAACTCCGTTTTTATTGAAATGGGTTTCCACAACTTCGTCGCTAGTGACTTGGTCCTTCCTTCCTGTGGTTTAGTTCTGTCATCGCATCCGTGGAAATATAGACAACGTTCTGTCTAACTCCGTTTTTATTGAAATGGGTTTCCGCAACTTCGTCGCTAGTGACTTGGTCCTTCCTTCCTGTGGTTTAGTTCTGCAGCATCCTTCTTTCACAAGGTCCTTTTGGAATTGCTAGTATCCCAGAGGTGATTCAAAGGGAGGTCACAAGAATTTTCGGTGACATACAGGGGGGTCAAATATTTTTCGATGATATAATCTGTTTTGCGAGAACAACTGAAGAGCCTGATAAAATTTTGGGAGAGGTCATTAGAGAGTTCCTAGGAGATCCGTCAACACCGATACGAATCCGTAACGCGATACGAACGAGCGACAGCGCATGCGCCGCCAATACGAACGGTCGTACTGCAATACCACGGTGGTATCTTTACGAAAGTTACGATACCACCGATGCGATACGAACGAACGTATCTTTCGTCCTTATCGCTAAAGTAACCCGCCATCGGGGTAACCTCGTTGTAAACCGCTTCGCATCTACCCGCCGGTACATCCGCTGTTTTTCTGGAATAAATGTACATGTTCTCTATTAAATCGGAACGAAAATAGTACGTCATCCTCGCTCATGTCGTCCAGGGAAAATCTCCCATAGAGCCCAGGTTACTTGTACGAGCGGCCCTTCTGGTCTAAGGGCACAAATTAGAAATGGTACGAGCGGCTCCGCTCGAGCGAAGGCCCGCAGGCCAGTTGAACCCAGTGACTGGAAGAAATCCGAGGGAAGATGGAACCCAAAGTAGCCTTGTTAACGAAAAGTTCGCGTGGAAATCGAGATATGATGCTAGTAAACGGTTACCCTAGCCAAGTATGTCCGAATCGTTTCGTATAACTATAACCATCCCAGATCGAATAACTGAGAAGTAAGTACGTACCTACTTGGGTCGAGAGTCATGTGACTGTGATTGTCTATTTACATGTTTTGACAGTGTTCATTTTAGAGCAATAAATTATACGCATGAAAAAAGTTTCGAGTTCGTGCTGTTGGTTTCATTTCCCATATTTCCGTGGGGCCGCTCGTACATATAGGCCTTGACCAACTGGGGCCGCTGGTACAAGTGCTCCCGCACGGTAATCTGACAAAAAAGCCCGGACGAAAACTCGCTAGACAAAAAATCCCCAACTTCGGAAAACTAGGGCTGAATCACAGAATACGTAACGCATCTATTTTTCCAACTGATCTATACTTTACTAAAAGGATTGATGTAGGATATTTTTTAGTTTTTGAGATGCGAGCGTAACGAGCATCCAGACCAGCAAACTAGACGATAGGATATTTCTGTCATTTTTCACACGGGGATTTTTTGTCCGGGGTGGGCTAAACGCGAGGATTTTTTGACATTTTCATGTCTTTGCTTTGGCACATAAATTGAAAAATCGTCACGAAAACTTGCTCACGCGATACCAATAAACAAATGTTGGTAACTACAGTCCTGTTTTGGTAACTAGGTGGTGAGATCTGCCTAGTAATAAATAAAATAAGAAAACACATGAAAATGTCCCAATGTGTCGCAGACTCGTATGCAAGCATTTTTTGCCAGAATTCTTTGAATACGTAGGTATAATAGGATAGCAGGAATAAAATAGGAACCATAACAATACTCGTAATAACACATGAGAATACTGTTCACAAAGCCTAAGATAAAGGGGTTTATTCTGAACGAATTGTCCGCGATTCCTCTCGAACTGAGTGGGGCCACTCATGTACCCCAACTTGCCTGCGGGGCCGCTCATGCCGTCAACCCTTTACAAGATCACTCGTTCTTTCGTTTTTTTTTTTTTTTTTTAAATAAAAAATGCCGGGGTGTAAGACTTTTTTGAATATCATGTTAACGGATTGATTTCAACTGAGGAGTTGCTGTTGATTTTTCGAACGTATTTGGAGCGGGAAAGTGTAAGGGGGGCACCTCAACGATTAAGCCTGCTCGGTTGACATTACAACTTACCTTTACACTCTCCCGCTCCAAATACGTTCGAAAAATCAACGGCAGCTCCTCAGTTGAAATCAATCCGTTAACATCATATTCAAAATAGTCTTCCACCCCCGGCATTTTTTATTAAAAAAAGAACGAGTGAACCGAGTGGTCTTGTAAAACATCAAGAAGGCGTTTTCTATAGTGACGTGAAAGCAAAATGTACGTGACTCTTGGATACGGATCAGAGATACCACTAGTTCAGCTGAGTTGGTGGTAACTCCGCCATTTATGCTAACCAGAGCTGTGCTCGCCCTAGATACCACCACCGACGAGATACGATACCACGGTGTCCGAATCTCCTAGGAACTCCCTATTAATAGAGCTCGAAAAAATAATGTCCGTTTCAACTCTAATAAGTTTCAGTATAGAGTTAAATCAGTTCGTTACCTGGGAATGGTATTTTCCGAAGAGGGTTCTCGGTGTGATCCTAATAATGAAGTAAGTGTAATTGAAAAAGCGCTGCAAATTCTTTCACTGGGGTTTATTATTCAATTGACTTGCGTTCATGATTCGAATTTCTACTAAGCTTTGGGGTGTGCGTGTTTCACAGGTGATAGAGAGATTATTGAATTTCAGGAAGCACACAAATATGATCAACTGATCAATCCAAATAGGTATATTGGTTGAGAACAGATCTTCGTGCTCCGTGCATATCTCCTGGAATTCAATAATCGCTCTATCACCTGTGAAACACGCACACTCCAAAGCTTAGTAGAAATTCAAATCATGAATTCAAGCCAATTGAATAATACACCCGAGTGAAAGAAATTGCAGCGTTTTTATTGAACCTCAATAAACCCCCCTCACAATAAAAACATCTATAATTTATCAAGTCCTTTAGCACTCGTATTGCCTTAAAACTTCCCCAAATCCAAATTTAAACGATGTAGAAAAAGGTAGACTGATGTAGAGGAGGCACACAAATATAATCAACTGATCAATCCAAATAGGTGTTTTGGTTGACAACCGATTTACGTGGTCTATGCATATCTCCTGAAATTCAATAATCGCTCTATCAAATGTAGAACACGCACACTCCAAAGCTTAGTAGAAATAAACCCCAGTGAAAGAATTTGCAGCGATTTTGGTTAATTATTGTTTGTTTGTAACCTAGTGATGCCGATAGCGTCGAGTTGTAGTGAATGTGGTTACTGGAGGTAACGGTTTGGATTTTCTTAATATTTGATTTCTTGGCACAGCCCCAGATCTGTATCCCATAATTCCAAATAGGGCGAAGGATCTGCTTATATATAAGCAGTTTGTTGTGAAGAGAGAGATGGGAATTCCTTCCCATCAGCCAATACATCCTTCTGTACTTGATTTTAAGTTCTTCTTTCTTCTTTTCTATGTGTTTATTCCAGTTTAATTTGGAGTCAAGTGTCAAACCCAAGTATTTAACTGCTTCAGTATGCGGTATTTTATTCGAATTGATCTCAACATCCAAGATTGGGACTTTTCGGTTAGTGAAGTTGATGTGGGCTGATTTTGATTCGGTCAGCTTCATTCTCCACATCTTGGTCCATTTACAAACCTCAGTAGTAGATGTCTGTAATTTGCGTGTTGCAGCTTCTATATCATCTCCAACAGAGAGGATAGCCGTATCATCTGCAAAGGTGGCAACAGTTGTGCCTTCTTGTTGGGGTAAGTCCCGTGTGTACAGGAGGTAGAGTACTAAACAACACAATGAGGGAGTATAATAACAATATTAAAAGTCAAAAAATCGTATAACCCTAATCCCCGAGGAGAGGACCACGTCGCTTGCCCTGGGAGACTCATCCCCCCGCTGGGGCTTCCTTCACTGGCGTGGTCGGGGGGAGGGGAGGGGGGGCAGGTCGGTTGCCCTGGGAGACGGGGGCGAGAATTCCACCCGCCCAGCGGGACCACCCCCTGAAACGTCGATATACTCTGATAAGCTGGTTTTTATATAGTGTGATTCTTTTAGACATGAAGATTTTTTCTGCGGGGCAATTGGATTTTTAACAATATAGCTTCGATTATTTCGTCGTTTTGAAAGTCATTACCATCTTCTGTGTTGAAAAATCGTCCGACTATCTTATCACACGAATTCAAGAATTTAGGCAAGAACTCTGGATTTCCAGAGAAAACCGGAATGAGATTGGCATGTTTCTCCTTAAATTCTTTTCGCCTTCTTTGGTTATTTTGTTGTATTTGAAGTTGCTGCTGGAATAAGGCTTGTTGTTTTTGCACTAATTGAAGCAACAACATTTGGGAATCTTGTTCCTCTGCCATTATGGGATGTAATCTCTCGAGTTTTTTAAATTGTTCGAGAAGGTATTGTTTAAGTGACTTAGGAATTTTGGATTATTTTGAATTGAAAGCACTACGCAACAAAATTAACCGTTACAATTGAGATGAGAATAATATTCTAACTAAAAGTAGCGTTAGAGTCTCTTTAGAAGGCGAGGGAGTTGAAGGAATTCGATGACTTCAGCAGAAAGATCGAGTTGACCGAGAAGCCTTTGCGTCCACAGCGGAAGGGAAGATAATCGAGAGAGAGAAAAGAGCGTCCCAGTTCTCAACTGATTTGTTTCACTGATGAGGGTCGTTATTTGATTTGAGAAGAGTTGTTTTTAGTGACGATGTTATGAATTATTGAAGATGGAGATGTCACGATATTGGAGATTATTGAAGATAGAGATAGGTCTCCTTTGCGACGAGATGAGATGCGATGATTATGTTGTAAATTTTGGTACTTACGCCAATTTCATGTTCTGATCGTAAGGAGCTGTTGCTATTGAGATTCGCCGTTATTTTCCTCGTTGCTGGGATTCTATTTGCTGTACACTTTCACTTTGTGAAGATAAAACGTAGGTTTACCGCACTAACCGTTGAAACGGAATTTACAGACCACTTGTTTGGTACTAGGTAAATTTGCAGTGTACTACCGACTGCACCAATTATGCTCAATTAATCACACTGCCATTTTAAAAACCACAGTTTTATTGAAAATACAATCACTTCACAGAAAGGACGCAATTCCTGGGACAACGATATAGCTAGCGCGAGCGTAAACAGACAATGGCTCCCTTGGGTCAGTGGGGAGCCTATATATACCATGTGAGCACTACGTCTGCATAACAATAAGCATATTGCAGTAAATAACTTACATACATTTGTTAATAATCTCCCCTAAAAGGCGGAGTTGGCACACCATTTAATAGAAACAAAACATCTAAACAAAGTAAATGTTAGGAGAAGGACACCCAGGTGTACCCGATTCCGGCCCCTGGGATTAAGGGATTTGAGGATGATGCAGAAGGGAGAGAGAAATGGAAGTAAGTGCAACTATAAAATTACCACCAGTTTGAGTAGGAGCCCTGGTTGACGCGGGTGGGGATACGAACTACTCCTGATGAGATGCCCAGCTCGAGTAACTCCGTGACACTTTTTCCACACCACACTCAGCGCCATGACACGGCCGCAGCCATGATCTGGTGTTATTAGGTGTCACTTCTTTTAGCTATGGTACCGCCTGCCGCAGATTGTTTCTATCATATTTACTTTTCTTAGCCCTCCAGATCTGCTCCATGTCCGCGCTGCCACTGACAACTTGGACATTGAGGATTATAACAGACCCATGGGGCTTTATGGCAACGGTATCTGGCTTCTTGCCCTGGTCACTCGGCATATGATACTGTCTCTTTCTCCACATCGCAGCCACTGAATGAAAATGCACCTGCTATCTGCTTGGATAGGCTTGGCATGAGTTAGTTGACAGTGCTGCACCACATGATATAGGTTCTCATTTTTACCCCGACAGGCACGGCCTAGGGTACCTGCTGCCCCACGACCATCTTTTGAACATCTCACCGAAGGTGGCTGGTGAGGAATGAAGAAATGTAAAAATGAGCCAAAGGGAATCGGTGAATGAGCCACAACTTCATCAGATGATCGAAGCCTGCAAATTAACTTACGTACGGTAAATAGTGGCCTCAGCCCTCTCTCCCTCTGCCACGTTACTTTCCCAACCTCCCTCGTCTGCTTCACCGCAGGTTCTTCCCATCTCATCTGCCTCCCAATTACAGACGGCGCATGATCCCAGGAGGTCCGCGGCCTTTTGTTTTTGTTACGTAAGGCCGCTGCCTCCGGCTCCTTTCTCTCTTTGGGTGACTGGATATTTTAATGCCCGTTATGTACGGATGAGATTTTAAAAGTCAATCACGACCGTTTACTCGAAATTCCTGGAGTTGTCCCGACTTTTCGTAGGAAAGGAGGCCTTACAGCTGTCACGCAATGGGACGAAAAAGCGAAAAAACGGTCCGTAGTGTCCGCCTTGGTAATCAAGGGCAGAGGTCTTGGAGAGTGACACATACACACACCCAATAATGAGAATAAAGCTGTTGATAAATAATCGGAATAATGCATTTACATAATACGTAAATTATACGTTAGTAACGTATATTATACGTTAAACCTTTAAAAGTTACACGATCAAACGTCCTCAAATGACATAATTTATAACGATAATTCTCAACTGATAGGTCACTGGAAATTGATGGGTTCCACAACTACAAATCATATCTTCCATCCACCTCATTCATCATATCACATTCATATTCTTCTCAACTATTAGCTATTAGTTTTTCAGTTATATTATGATGTTTTTTCGATTTCTCGGAAACCAAGTGAAATTTAGTCATGCCATGATGGTTCTTAAACGACTGTATTACAGTGCTCGTTACGCATCATAACTTCACCTAGTAACATTTTGTTTGTTGTATTTGGTGCGGATTCAGGAAATCACTTTAAGAGAAAGAAGGTGTAGGCAATGTACCTACGGAAGTGAGGGTGCAGTAACGCCACGTTCTAAAATAACCGTTATCGCTTCCGAGTCTGCGAAGGAGCAGAAACCTTGTGTTCACTTTCGGGAGGCAAAAAATTTTTGTTGTCCGATTTCAAAATTTCCACTCGCATTTTGCGATTCATAACCTACTGAACCAATTTAGTTCCGTGTCTGTCGGTCAATGTGTCTGTCTGTCTGCATTCCTTGTTCCAGCCACAATCCACGTTTTTCAATGAATTCAGCTCTAATTTTGAGGGATTATGCGGATGAGATCTCTTAAGGTCCCATACGAATTTTATCTTAATATAATCAGCAGTGCACTCTGCGCATGCGTTATCGTGAAATTCTTGGAACAGCCGTAATTTCCACATTTTTCAATGAATGTAGCTCTAAATTTGAGGAATTATGCGGATAATGTCTCTTGAGGTCCCATAGGAATTGCATCTCAATATAATCAGCGGTATGCATAAGAACGTGAAATTCTTGAAACAGGTATAACTTTCACAATTTTGATTCAATTTAGCTCATATGATAAAGGATTATACGCACAACGCCCTTTCATCTGAAGATTTATTTATTTTCTATTTTATAATGGTGTCACTTTAATGTAACGAGAAAGCTGCTGTGCCATCTCCTAGGCAGTGTATTTCAACTCGTATTCGGTTGTGAGTTCATAGAGTAATTCGAAGGGCAATGAAAAAGTTCAACTACACTAGGCTAGTCGCTGAACTTATGTCTGAATGAAGCGCGGAAGTAGGCGAGAAAATGAGGAGGAAAAAAAGTAGGTGAAAGGAAGGGGGGCGATCGATAACTCTTCACGTAACCCGCCTCCGCCCCACCGTGTATCAAACTCTGTAAGAGATCGCTCCGCCTCATCCAAAGCTCAGTAAAAGATCTGGAACTCCGATCGACCGAACTGAAAAAAGTCCTCCGAAACGGTTAATTTGTTTACCAATTGCGGAAGGAAGAACTTTTGTTTCGTTTCATGTCTTGATTTAAAAAAATTGAGACCTTGAAGAGGCGAAGAGAAGAGAGAAAAGAAGAAAATTTCTTCTTAATACGGAATGAAAGTACCAAAAAACGGGTCAAAACCGATGACTTCCCTCCCATGAAAGAGAGCACAAATGGGAAGGGGAAGGGAAGTATACAAGGGAAAACTTTCAGCCTTTAAAGGCGGAGCGGTTAGGCGGGCTCGACCAGGAGAGCAGGAGATGGAAGGAGCTCGGTAACTCAAAACCGAACGCCGACCTCTCACTCCCTCCGCTTCATGGCCTCCTATTACTCCTCTCCTCGCTCCCAATTTCGAACAAAGCGCCTTCTCTCTTTAACCTCCTCCCTTTCACCCCCACTACCGGGATTTTTTTACCCCATCCCCCCTTTAAATTAATTTCTCCCTCCTTCTCTCCCTTTCGTTCCCTTCGCTCCTTCACCGTCACTCTCCTCTCCTCTTTTAATCCTTCTTTTCTCCTTTTCTACACCCGGTTTCGTCCAGACGTCTTTTGTGAATCGAAGGAGGATGGGGCGGAAGGTTGGAACAGAGGGGAAGATCGGGCCATCGGTTGGAACAGAGGTGGCCCAACAAATCTTTCCCTCCCGAGTCCCCATTCTCTCCGAAAAACCCTCCTGGATCCCTTTCGCTTGATCCCTTTTTACTGACACCCAACTTTTTCATTGGATAATCTCTCACTTATTGACGTTTTCGTTTCATTCTGCCTTGGAGAAGGTCCCGACAGTGAAAACCAACTTAACCAACTTCCACAAGATTAATTTATTCCGAGTTTTTTTTTTTTTTTTTTTTTTTTTTTTTTTAAAGGGATTTGAAAGACTAAAAGCCGGGTTTTAATCGTCTAAAAACACCGTTGCCCTCGACACTAGAAACTTCCGAACTCCTATTAGTCGAAATATTAACAAATTGATTGGCTTACAGGGTTGATTAAATCCATTTTCTCGTTTATTTTCCACCATTCATCAACAAGCTATGCTATACCTACTTCATATTAGTAAATTCATTCATTTGTATTATGCATACCCTGTACAGAATCAACTTTCTATCAGAAGAACTAAAGATCAATTTATCAGGCGCTGTTTGAGTCTACTTTCCAGTATGCCATTGTAATATGGGGAAGCACTTTCAGATACCTAAACGATAAAATGTTTAAGATTCAAAAAATGACACCAAGGACTTTGTTCAATAAGCCATCCCATCCCATACATTAATTCATAATTTGAATTTGTTTACTGTCCATCAATGGTACACATTGAATACACTCAAACTAATTCGTAAACACTAAAATATATGTTTTGCTGACTTGAGACAGCGGAAATATATTTGCTCAAATAACGACAAAACACAGAGGCACGCAAATAGTAAATAAAGATTTGAAAAAATTAGAAATCTAATGAAGATAAATAGTGAACAGCTATACAAAAAAGAAACTTATAAACTGATAAGAGATAACCCATTTGAGTACTTTATAAACGCAAACTGATGATTTTATAACATTAAAAGCAATATAAATGACGTATCTACTAGGTGCACAATTCCATGGAAGAGGAATCTAAATTTTAAATAACTAATGTGGTGTTAACATAGGGTTATAGGTACTTTATAAAACGCTGCAAATTCTTTCACTGGGGTTTATTATTCAATGATTCATGATTTGAATTTCTACTAAGCTTTGGAGTGTGCGTATTTCACAGGTGATAGAGCGATTATTGAATTTCAGGAGATACTCATAGAGCACTTGAATCGGTTCTCAACCAAAATACCTATTTGGATTGATCAGTTTATCATATTTGTGTGCCTCCTGAAATTCAATAATTGCTCTATCACCTGTGAAACACGGACACTGCAAATTCTTTCATTGGGGCTTATTATTAAATTTTATTCATTTGAGTTGCATGCATGATTTGAATTTCTACTAAGCTTTGGAGTCTGCGTGTTTTACAGGTGATAGAGCGATTATTGAATTTCAGTAGATATGCACCACGTGAACCGGTTCTCAACCAAAACACCTATTTGGATTGATCAGTTGATGATATTTGTGTGCCTCCTTTACATCAGTCTACCTTTGGCTACATCGTTTAAATTTGGATTTGTGGACGTTTTAACGCAATACGAGTGCTAAAGGACTTGATAAATTATAGATGTTTTTATTGTGGGGGGATATTGAGGTTCAATAAAAAAAACGATGCAAATTCTTTCACTGGGGTTTATTATTCAATTGGCTTGCGTTCATAATTTGAATTTCTACTAAGCTTTGGAGTGTGCGTGTTTCACAGGATAGAGCGATTATTGAATTTCAGGAGGCACACAAATATGATCAACTGATCAATCCAAATAGGTATTTTGGTTGAAAACAGATTTACGTGCACTATGCATATATCCTGAAATTCAATAATCGCTCTATCACCTGTGAAGCACGCACACACCAAAGCTTAGTAGAAATTCAAATCATGAACGCAAACCAATTGAATTATAATCCCCAGTGAAAGAATTTGCAGCTTTTTTATTGCAGATTTGGATTCTACATTCTATGAAACGTGTTCAAATGTGTCTGAAATATTTTTGGATCACGAAGAGTTCTTCGGTGTTGGGGTCATTGCCTCGTGAAAACCATTCAATTTGTTTGTCAAATTTGTTTTCTAACTGTCCCTATTGCGATGAAAAACATGCTCTCTTTTAATGTGATTCTTTTAAAAACCTCAGTATCCAGGAGAGATGGGAATTCATTAAACTGACTAAATATAGTTTCAACTGTCTAGGAGGCTCACATTCCGCCCGAAATTGTAAACCAACTTTTCATTGTCGAAACTGTCCTAAACGCCACCATACCTTATTACATTCAGATAGACCTGCTTCCCCCTCCTTCGGTAAATCTCATTCCAACCAGCCTTCTCGGTCACCTTCCCCGATGCCAACAAAGTGCCTTCGAAAAATACCTCTTATCTTGGGTACCACTCCCACATTGTGAACGGGTCCAGTCCACGAATTCTCCTCCCTACAGCCCAGAATTCGTTACCTAATGATAATCAAAATTCGTCTCCCTCTTTACCTACTTCAGTTCCAAGGTTCAGAAATTCCAACGCGAATCCCTCTCAATCTGAAACCCGCAATTTTAATCAAGAGCCTACCCCTTCTCATTACTATTCATCTCCTCCCTCTTGTTCAAATTACAAATGACGCCAGAATCGCACAGTACTCCCCACTCCTTTTGCTGCTAATGTGTTACCTGTTCAACTTTAAAGAAAAACTTTGCAAAATTCTGTTATTTCGTCTCCTACTCGTCCCACATTATTACCTACTGCTTCCGTTCGTATGTCTGATACACCACTAAAAAATCGGAGCACGGTGCGAGGTCTGCTTGACTGGGGCGCAGAATCAAATTTGATCACTTCTGAAGCTGCCTCTCGTCTACGTTTAAAAGTTCAATGGAATTTCGGCTCTCTTACTGGAGTAGGGGCCAAAACTATACAATGCAATATGGGAACAACTACCGCTATAGTTCATTTTCCTCCCCGAAACAAACTCTATGACAGCCCCCTAGTAACCAATTTCCATGTTCTATACTCCTGAGGAGTATCTATACTCCTCTCACTACTCATTTGCCTTTGGCTTCGTTGCATTCCCATCCACACTCATCCACGCCCGTTCTCCTTGCTGACGCATCCTTCAACATAAGTGCCCCAATTGATGTCATTTTTTGCTGAAAATACTTGTCAGACTGTGCTCTACTGGATCCGTACCATCGTTTCTCGATACACGGCTTGGCTGGGTAGCCCTAGGACACTGGGGTTCGCCTTCTCATCATCGCTCAGTATCCTTTCGTATGCTTCCTTCCACTTCGGGGCCACCCACGCCTCTTTCGCATACGAATTCTGCCTTTCACCCTTGTACACCACCCACTGGTGACTCTCCTCCTTCCTCAGGTTTCAATCCTTCACGCCTTCTATTGCTGTAATCATTCCCCCACCTAAGCCACGACGAGACTGCCCCCCTCGCTCACTCCTTCGTCATCGTATGCGCTATTTTCCGCCTTTGTATTGTCCAATCAATCCCACCTCATCGATCATAACTATCAATCGGTGGACTCTACTTAGCTATTATCAGTCCCCTGTCGACACCTCCTCGACTTCTTCATTCGTTGATGTCTCTGCTATCTGGAGAAATGCTTGTCAGTCAGAGGAAATACTAGTTCCTATGGTTTCATTACTTGCTACTTCGCTCACTCCTTCGTTAGAACCTCTTGTTGACACCATCCCTTCAGCCATGGTTAATATATCTAAAACTTCTTCGCGCAAAAAGGCAAACCCTTCCAATGATGAAATCAAAACCCTCCTGCAAATGCTTATTGAACTCGAACAAGAACCCACACAGCGTATTCTTACTGATGAGGAGGCAGTAGCTGAAGGAGAGTATACTAAAACCTTGTGTGTAGGTGAAACCGGAAAAATCTCTGTTGGTCTCCCTTTCAAAATAGCTCCTTCTGCCTTAGGTAAATCTCGTCCACTTGCTGTTTCCCGTTTTTTATCCTTAGAAAAGAAACTACAAAAAGATCCAGTATTAAAAACTGCTTACGTAGAATTCATGAAAGAATATTCCCCATTGCCTTCCGAATCACACTATTATATACCTCACCATGCTGTACGTAAAAAAGATGACGCCCATCTCTTCCCTTTTCTTGAGCTCCATTTGATCCACTAGAGCCTCACTCCTGCCCCCCCGAAGCATGTTCAGATGTATCTGAAATATTTTCGGATCACAAAGAGTTTTTCGGTGTTGGGGTCATTACCTCTTGAAAACCACATTTGACTTCCATTCAAGGCCTGCAGGTAACGTTGACCGTACTTGCCGCCTTTACCTCATTTTCATGAATCCCGATCTTATGTGAAAGTATTCAAAGCCCTCAAAATTCCCCAAGCTGCTTTGTGCCGTAGGTTTTTCCCAAGCCACCCGTTTTCTGGCAAACTACTCTCCCCCCTAGCACCCTGGGGTTTTGCGGAGTGGTTGTAACCCCGTCCCTGATTGGTTTCTACTATCCCCCTCTCTGCTCCCCACGATTCCCTACTCTAGATTTTCTTCACTTCCCCTCCAAACAAGATTTTCGCGTTTTTTTGTTAACAGAATCCAGGGTCAGTTCTCTCCTTCGTTTTCTAGCTTGCTCTTACACCCTTGTTAACTCGACTAACTTCATATCATAGCTATCAAAGTGACTTCACTTACCCAACTAAGTAGAGGCAAAGCAGCATATTTTTGTCATATTGTTGACTACCCGCGAAACCTCAACTTCGGAGAAGCGCCCTAAGATTTTATTCCACAACACCTTTATTCATTTTATTGATTCACTATATCAGCACCCAGCACACGCCAACGAACTACCTAATGAATGCGCCACTTCACCGCCTCCCACGAACAGCAAACCGCTACCTGGAGTTATTCCCCGATTATGACTTTTTCAACGATTCCGCCTCCACACTCAAGTCTCACATCTTATCTCTGCCTACCAACCTGTAAATCATTTATTTGTAACAATCCTTCATTATTTTTTTTCTCTACTCTTTTGTAACAGAACATGTAATTGGGTTTGTCCCGTTCAATAAATAAATAAATATCGACGAATACGAATTGAATGATATATTTCCATACTCGTTCATTGAGCATGTACGCATTGATTTGAAATATAGCCTCCATCAGTTAATTGCACAACCGTTTATATCTTCCCTGGGTTCACCTCAACAGAAACTTAAACCATGGAATTTTCAGAGTGGGTTAGAATTTTTTTTTAAGAGCGATTACAATGGTTTATTATTCAATAATAAACCGAAATTAGGACTATCCAGCTCGATCATCGGTTATTATTCAATTAAATAATGTATCATGTACAATTACGTAAATAACCCGACCATGTACTAAAATTTATTGCTTCTATGAAGACCGTTTTGCCGGAATTTCCCATCTTTGATCCCACCCTTAAAAACGCGTTTTGTCTAATTTTCATACCTTGATTCTCAACGTACCTAGATCAGCGTGCAGTGGAAGCAAATCGGCAATCTATGGGGAATTCCACTTGTCCTGCAGATAATTTTCTGCTGCGCACGAATGTGATATTAGTTTGGTTCGTGATTTCTGACAATAAGCGTTTGTATAGTGTAGCAGAAAATGGTTTATGACCCCACTCAATCTTAGTCACTTTACGTTTCAAGGAGGGAAGAATCAATATTCAAAATCTACAACGTCCGTCCGCCGTAAGGGCCATAGAAGGGATCATTTTTATTTTAAAGTTTTCAGAGCAATTTCTTCGTTGTCAATGAAAATTCTCTAAAACATAGCTAGGTACTTTACCTCATTCCTTTCAGACGCTAATATGTTATGGCATGAAAAGCCGCGTTGCATCATGAAGTTTTCTTACACTGCAAGAAAGAAAGAGTTCGGGTAAGTGTCCTGGGATGATCATGTAAAAGACAAAAAACTGCCGTGATTTCATGATGGGAAGCTACACTCTTTTCCGTTTGTAAGACAGTCGTAAATATTATTTCTCTGTTTTCAAAAACATTCATCTCTTTAATCTAAACTCGTTTCGGGGCAAGGTACTCCAAACCGAGACATAAAATTCGTGTCCAGAGGTTTACGTTTAAAAGTCACGTTTGAAACATGCAGTGCGGAATTAGGTTGGTTTTTAATAGCTCGGGCCTCGGGAAATTGTTTAGGTTGGCGGGAGCGGGAGTTTTTATTCGCCGATCCTGAAAAACGTGATGGTTTGAATCGAAGGGAAAATAAAAGAGGTGGAAAACCCGAGATGGGTGTTGCGTTTGGAAACGAAAAACCCCCCGGGGCAGCGCGAGTTCAGCTCAACTGCATGATACCGGGAATTAGGTCGCCGCCCCACATTTGGCGAGTCTCACACTCCGGAGACCGCGTCGAGTATCGAAGACACTTGACTCTTAACAGGGTCGGCAGAACCTTCGTTTTCGATTTTGCTGGAGAGAGCCGATACGTGGGTATCTTGTAAAGCAAAGAATCTGAGCTGCAGAATCCTAAGAATGATTTCCCGAGTTGGGAAGTTAGGTGGCCAGTGCAGCAACAACTTTTTGATTTGATAGAATTTATCGGCCCGCAGGAAATAGGCAAAATCACGGGGCAAATAACGTTATCAACGAACGCGTTATTGATACGCATAGAAATTCTTATAATCGCCAGAATGCCTAAAGAAGTAACGGAAAATAGGACATTTCCCCAAAAAATAGAGTATAATGAACGAAATTGATTCGTATACGATAGATGAATTGAAGCGCAGGAAAAAATTCATAAGCCGTACAAACGGTTCCCTCTCGTCAATATTCCACAAAACCAGTTAAAATCAAGTACTTAGTTCCGATCGTCAAAAAATCGAACACAACTAAATAACTAGATCCTGCTTTGCCTTCGTCCATGCAGACTCCTTTTTCATTTTATGGGCAAGGATATAATTTTGACATTTTGTTCAGTTGTTGGTCATTATTTTTCATTTATTTTTCGTTTTTACTCGAATGAAAATTGAGTTCTTACAGCCATAAGCTCTTTGCGAAAATGCTGTGCCAAAATTCAGTTGGAGGCCCGATCGTAACACAGCTGCTCCAAAACCCAGCTCGTCTGCCGAATTAGCTGCTGCACTGCATGGATCAGTGGATGGTTGAGAAATCCGACAGTGCTCTGAATCCTCCCTCCCCTCCCAATGGGTGGAGTGGGCTCCAGAGGGCATTGGGGCCCGCAACTACCGACATTTCCATGCCATCTAGGTTGTGAGGTGTTCCAGAGGTAGTCATTGGGCAGTAGATAACGTCTGCGGTGCCTGTCGGAGTGAAAATGAGAACCCATATCATGTGGGGCAGCGGTGTCCACGGAATCACGGTTTCCGCGTTCTCCATCATGAGGTGGTTGCCAAGCAGATAGCAGGTGCGTTGTCATCCAGCAGCTGGGATGTTGAGAGGGAGAGGGAGAGAGGAACTGCATCGAATGTCGAATGACCAGGACAAGAAGCCTAATATCGTTGCTATCAAGCCAGATGGGTCTGCCATAATCCTGGATCTCCAAGTTGTCAACAGTAGGATAGACACAGAGCAGACCTGGAGGGCTAAGAATTGTAAATGTGATATGAACGACTTGCGGCAAGCGGCAATAATAT
Source organism: Creontiades dilutus (assembly GCA_031894815.1). Taxonomy (NCBI): domain Eukaryota; kingdom Metazoa; phylum Arthropoda; class Insecta; order Hemiptera; family Miridae; genus Creontiades; species Creontiades dilutus. The sequence goes on from JAVIWC010000831.1 coordinate 105,866, forward strand.
GCTGATAAGAAGCATAGGGGACTCCCTGACATTACCAGAACTGTAAGGCCTAACGAGCGTTCGAAAAAAATGTATTTTTTTAGATTTGACAAAATTAGCTGGCCAGGCTCATTTTCCAACCTTCAAGTCCTTTTCAAAAAATTATTTTTAGAGGCTAAAAAGACAAGAAATTTAGGGGGATCACGATTGGGCAATTGAGTAACTATTGGGCAACGGCCCGAATGTGATTAAGTCACGATTGGGAACACCCTTTAGAGGACAAAAGTGAGTGTAGCTGTTCAAAAGAAACGATGTATTTTGTACATCAGTCAGTGGTCAGTCGTCTGAGGGAAGTTTATACATTACTCGTCACAGGAGATAAGCTGTCGTAACCCTCGTTGAAGGATCAATTTTCAGGTAGAAGTCGTTTGCCTGAAGCTGTAGGTTGGCCGGTGCACAGTGGGCTGAATCACTAATTTAGGTGGACGAAATTCTGAAACTTGTCCGTATGCAACCTTTGGGTTCCCAGATCACGGAAAAAATTATTTAAAAAATCAAATTAATTTTTTGACACGATTGTCGAGCACACAGTGGTCTATTATCAAATTTATTTGCCAAAATTGTACAGAAAAAAAATTATGTATCACCCAAAACGCAAAAAATCGCAAAAATTCATTGCAACTTTTAAAAACTAGAAGGATTGATGAAACCAATTCTGCAAACGAATCCGTGGAATAACTTGGCGTTAATATAGTTTTTCGTTATTGAATAGGGGCATACATTTACAAGTTGCTAAGTTAAATCCACAGGTAGAACGCAATGTATATTCTATAACGAATGCAGGAATTTAATGTCTTACCTGTCTCAGCAATGTCCATTGTTTAATAAAAGCAATAGAACTTCGCGCTACACACACCTTTAACATAATGAATGGCCATCGAATAAAGATAATCCCACTGCCGATTATCAGGCACTTGCGTAAACATGACTGATTCAGTCCTTTACTATTTGTTTGTAAACACGGTATAGCGGGAAATATTAGTATTTACAGTCTCACTAACTAATAATAAAAAGCTAAAGCACTCAGAAATTCCAGACTTTTGACTTGACTTTTGTCCACCTAAATTGGTGATTTAGCCCACTGTGCGGTGTAGTAAAAATTGGCAAGTCGGATTCCGATCGCATGTAGCAAAATCGGTCTGGTTCCGACTGTGGTAGTTCGAATAGCTGTGACAGTTCCTCTCCTTGCGAGTTGGGAGAACGGGGAGCAATTTTTGCCGGGCATCGTACTTACTTCTCCGGATGAGCTTCAAATCGAAACGTTCTATGTGAGAGACAGGGGTTTTTTCCAATTCAGTTTGTATCAGTTTGTTCGGTTTCGTGTACGTTTCTTTAGAGGCTTTCTTCTTCAAGTAGCTCTGCAACTTACTCTTTCGATTTTCCGTTCACTTAGGCTGGTGTGATTGTGATCATTCCTCTTCGATATATGTTTCGGTTTGAGGGTATGGAGTACAGAAAACGGAAATATAGTAAGTCAGGACGTTTCAATAATTGCTTTCGTAACAAGCGTTAACTGTGAACTGCCTCGCCACCGTTGTGAACCACCCAAATATAAGGGATATGGAGATGGACGTTACCAACCCCCTCTTGGAGGTGAAGCCGGTGTGTATGCGGTTTTTGAATTAGTTGGTACCAAGAAGGCGGGAAAATGTAAAATAATATTAATTTAAGGGTAGTAAATACCGAAACCGAGCCTTTACGATTTGTACACCTGAAATTCACTTCACCTGAATCGCTAACTCGATATTTCGAAAGCTTATACAAATTAGTTCCTTCTTCCACTACGATAGCCGTGTTCCCCCTTTCGGTCGCGATTACTTCGCGTATTTCCATACGCATCCGCATCTCGAAATGAACTGAACAATATTTGTGATCATCAAGACGGCTTCATGCGAAAAGGAAAGGTTCAAAAACAGATAGTGCATAGCGAAACAAACTACGGGGCTTCTGTGCCTCAATTGTGCCTTTTATCGCTAACCCAATCGTGACTATTCTTCGTGCCCAGTAATGTCGTGTTCCACTGGAGACTCTCGCCTCCACTGTCCAATCGTGTTCTCCTCGAAATTTAAATATCATTTCACTGGGGTACTCTGACTTGGGGGTTTATTCTCCAAATTAAAGGAGTTGAGGCCTTCTTTGTGACCAAAGGTCGAAAACACAAAAAGAATTTTAAAAGTGAAAAAAGTCGGATTTTTAGTTTCAAGAGTCCCTATACATTCATAGGCCGTACCCATGTTCATGTTCATCCAAACCCGTTCAATGTTCATTACTCATCTCTGAACTTACCATAAAATCAGAAATGTTTCACTCTCCCGTGCAACATTGCGAGTTTTCGAAATAGCGTACGATCGCCATTTTGTGTTGTAATTTGCAGAAATTCCTTAGTTTTCAACAATGTGAACTGTCCGAAAAATAAATGTTGGTAAGAGATACCAGGGTGATACTGATCTTGAAAGAGATACGTTGGGACGTCTGTTATTTCCCACTTGTACCCTTCTCCACCTTTCATTCGAAGAAGCCTCAAGCTTAGCTATCTCGACCCGGAGGTACCTCCGAATCTCGTTCGTTCTCTGCTTCACACACTCCCTCGTCTTCACCGAATTATAGCTAAATCCTTGTTTACTTCGGCGCTTGGCTTCTGAATTCTCTCCAGGAATTCCAAAGAGCGGCTTGCAAGATGAGAGGTTCAATTCTTCTTCTTCGAAAAATCCTCCGTTCCGACGAACGATGTTACTTAGAACTATTTGTACGAAAAGCCAGCTTCGGTTTCGTAGTACCAACGGCTGTGGATGCCCAATTAGGTTATCACTTTTAAATCCCTCCTTTCGTTGGGGACCTTTTAAGGAATTTTCTTGGAAAACTACGCTAATGCCACAGTTCGGACAATTTCCAGGAAATGTTTTTAAGAAATTTTGTTTTTTCCAGAACAACTAAAAACATGGAAAAAGTCGGTGTCCTTGGAATTGATTTTTGAGAGTAGTTGAAGGCGGCATCGGCCATTTTAGTGCCTTGACACACGTGCGAATTTTAGACGCTTGACGCCGCGAGGGTTGTGAGAAACCTCGCGGCGACATGTATCCCTCTCCCGACACACGGCAGTGTTAAGTACCCGCCTATCACCGGCCAGTCGTTGTATAAAACTAGTAGCGGGAAAATACCCGCTGGCGAGAAGGTGTGCCACCAACAATGTTCAGTTCGGCACTGCTTCAACGCCAGGCGTCTTTTGCCCGAAGCGAGCTCGCGGAGGGTAGCAGGTACCAAGCGTCAAACCATTGATTATAATCATATATTATTGATTATAATCATATATTATAGATTATTATATAATTATATAATCAATGGTCAAACCCTCGCTCCTTTTGTTGACGCGGCGGTTAAAACTCGCACCTTTCACTTCGCGCGTCACTTGTGTTTCAATTCTATCATAGGTAAGTACGCCTTTGACGCTGCGAGAAACAATCGCGGCGTCAAGCGTCTAAAACTCACACGTGTGTCAAGGCCTTTAGTGATTTAAGATCGGAAAGACGACAAAAATCTGGAAACCAAATAGGTAATACAGAATCGAAGCCTATAAAAAGACGTAGCCAATTCTATCTCAATATTTTTTTTAGGAACTAACCGTGAGGAGCAGAAGATAATTGGTATAAAACAATCAGCCTACAGGAAGGGTCAAAGTACTGAGACAGCTCTAATTAGTATTCTAGATGGTTGTAGGCGAGGCTTGGATAATGGAATTGTGATAATTATGGAGCAAATTGATTTTTTCCGTGCTTTTGATTGTATTAACCATGATATTCTTCTCGCTATTTTCAAATACTTGAATTTTAACGTTAGAGTATTTGCGTGGTTCGAGTCTTACTTGAGGGGACGTCGTCAATGTGTTGTTGACGATTTCCCGTCGTGGCGGTGGAAAGATGAATTGAGAACCTTCCCGACTTATTTCCCTGCGTGGCGGAGGATAGATGCGGAACACACAGGAAGTCTTGCGAGAAAAAGGGATCGCAACCGCACAAATTCGAGGGAAAAATTAATGATTTCTGGGAGTAGGTGACTGCTACCGGAACGTTCGGAATCACCGATTGGACTAGACTGGGGCCTGACGGCGTCGAGTCATTATCGCTGAACTTGTAGTAGTTGTTATCTCCTGGACTTCGATGGGGATCTCCGGCTCTCGCCTCGCAACCATAACATAAACACCTTCCACTCGCTCGCGTCAACAATACTGCACAAAACTTCCTATATCTACATTGTTGGTGTTTGGCCGAAACAGAAGTGATGTCAAAAGTAATAGACTTTCTGAAATAATTTGCAGGCTTTTTCTTGTACTGGTACTGCGAGTCCAGAACGGTTCTGAACGGACCACGCCCCCTTTTGGCCATATGTACAGCGATAGAACAAGTTTCGGATTTTTATTTCGCAGTTCAGACAAAAATTACTGAACTGTATCGCCATTTTAAACTATTTACCACCTACTTTTCCGGTGGTGGAGGTAATTGAAGCTTTAATCCTTGCCCAGTCAGTTTCATCATTATCCAATCAATCAATCAATTTATCAATCTGCCAATGTTATCTGTATTTCTGTTTTCATTGAAAATGGTCAATGGAATGTCAATAAAATGGGACGGATATTCGAGTGACTGGGAGAGATCGGATGATGACGAATTCATGCTCGGTTCCGAGCTACATAACAGTTCCGTTTAGGTTGGGAATGCGTATGGACTGCGTTCTGTATCTTTTTTCGTGAATTGAATGAATTTTTCCGCCTCCTTGCTCTCAACAAATAAGGGGTTTTCAAACACTTTCCCATGTACGACATTTTCCTTCATTTTATTATTGGAAATAACCAGCCCTCCCGACCTAAACCTTGGGACGCCGTCATCAGGTATGGCAGACTGTTCTCATCCCCTAACTATTGGTCCTAGAGGGAACTTGATTCGATTCTCTTCTGGTCCGGGGACTCACTGTACAAACAAACCTGATAACTATGTTCAAGTCGAGAGGCTTTGCCTCGTTTGAGGGGTGAATCGTCACCAGCGACCTCAAGGGATTACTGCCGGACGGAAGGAAGTGTCTACAAAAAGGAACAGATGGCACGAAATCAACTAAAACCTCTCACTTGAGGGGAGAACGACCCCGGGCGATATCTTGACTCGGAGACCGGACAATTATCCAGGTCTCCCCCCCTTCATCAGACGACGAAGGGCAACAATAGCCGGCGGTTTGCACGAGTATGAGTCATCTGCGATTATCCGGAATTGGCAAAACAGCTGAAAGTCAGTAACCAAAGTGATAGGTATAGGGAAACAAAGTGATACGGATTTTCTACGCCCAACAATGACGGAAGCTTGACCAAAAAGGTAACATTCGGAAATCCAGGATGACTCATCATACAGATACAGGCGGAGAGGTTCGACTCAATACCCCATTTCGAATATGATGAACTGGTCGGAATTCTGTCCAGACAAGAAAAAATAATTTTACAATAACATGGTGGTTGTTTTATTCGTCGACGTTTCGGTCTGCTGTGACCATCATCAGAAGAACAAACGGTACAATACAAAGGTACAAACGCTACTACAGAGCTCTTTCCCAACGAGAATATATTAACGGAGATATATTTTCAGTTTATCATTTTAAATAATAAAGCTGATTATCTAATATCGAGGGGTTAGAGGTAAAAGTACCCAAGTCACAAATGTTATAAGTGTGGGAAAATTAAATTCAAATTTTAGATGATTGCTTCAAATCACAAGTATCTCAGAAAAAATGGGAATAAATCTATATTTGTAGGTTATACACTTGGTTTGGATGTGATGCGGTTTTCAAGGTTAAAAGATGAACAATTAGTCACAGAATTTGAATTTTATCAGGAGGCGTCAGAGGGATTTTGGACTTGGGTATGTTTACCACAAACTTTGGTTTAGTCAGGACAGGTCATGAGTATTACAATCGGGAAATGCATGGCAATAAATTCCACAAGTGCGGAATTGCGTGTTCCATTGCTTACCAATTGTTGGGACAATGATTTCAAATCAACAAAATCTTTGTATTTCAGCTCTCGAACTATGTAGGGTGAATTGTTCGTCTTATTCCTCCTGCTTCACGATAGCTGAAAGATATTCAGCCAATCTCTCATTGAATACACAGACACATTTTGGTTTATTATTCAATAATAAACCATTGTAACCGTTCTTGAAAAGAAAAAAAAATTTCTAACCCCCCTGAAAGTTTCATGGTTTACGTTTCAAAGGGTGTAGAATCCAAATCTGCCATAAAAAATTTTCCGTCCGTCCGTCGTACGCACGTTTTCTCACAAACTGCTGGAGCAAAAAATCTGAAATTTACAGGAAAAATCCATATTGGTCCGACAACGCCCCAATTCTTTAGCCAGCTCTCTCACTTAATTTTAAGTGCCACTTAAGGGTTGTCAAAGTCTTGTAAAATCTCTAAAACCCTAAAAAAAAAACCAAGGCGGCCTAAATATGGACTTTTTTTTAAGAACTTTTCATGAGTAATCGAATGAGCCCCTCTCCAGGTCTGTAGCTCCCATGTAGCTCCCAAACCATTCCCGATGTATGGCATGATCTTATGCTGCAAATTCTTTAACTGGAGTTTATTATTCAATTTTATAAATAAAGTAAGTAAAACAAACCCGTAGCGAACAGGTTTCGTGCGGGATTCACAACCACAGGTTCTCGGGTTTGTTTGACGCGTTCGGCAAGAACAGTTTTGCCGTGTATGAATATGGTATACACACTTGGACACAAGACAAAACAGAAAACTGTATGTACGTGTCACAAGTGCCATAAAATCATAAAGCCATAAAAAAACGCTGCAAATTCTTTCACTGGGGTTTATTATTCAATTTCATTCATTTGGCTTGCATTCATATTTTGAATTTCTACTAAGCTTTGGAGTGTGCGTGTTTCAAAGGTATAGAGCGATTATTGAATTTCAGGAGATATGCATAGAGCACGTAAATCGGTTCTCAACCAAAATACCTATTTGGATTGATCAGTTGATCATATTTGTGTGCTCCTGAAATTTGCAACGTTTTTTGTGCTGACTCAATGGCACTGTGCATAGAGTCTAGCTTCATATGGCTATGCCATTTTTCTATGAGTTTATTCTCTTGAATCTTGACGTCGATGTTCTCCACAATGTACAAGATCAAAAGTTCACGGAGGAAGCAAATCAAGAGTACTCGTGTAACTACCCAACTGCACTTGGTGAGTTCTTCCTCTAAAGAAATGTAACTAGGTAATTTTCCATCTCTAGAAGTAAATCTACCCAAGTACCTTTGGGTACTTTTATCTCTCAAGAATGAGCTATTTCTGCACTTGGTGATTCACACATGCTCTGAAAACCATGGAAATCATCATCATTGGACTTAGGTATCTCCAGCACATGAAAATATGTATCACCCTTGTTGGTTAGGTACTTTTAACTCAATTTCACAAAAAAATGGACTTGGGTACTTTTACCTCTAACCCCACTTAGGGGTATGAAAAATAGATTCTAGCCGATTCTCAGACCTACTAAATACTCATATAAAATTCGGTAAAAATCGGTAAGCCAATTTTTACCGAATTTTATATGAGTATTTAGTAGGTCTGAGAATCGGCTAGAATCTATTTTTCATACCCCTAAGTGATAAGGGTTGTTCACCCTTAACATTTTTTTTCTAATTTTTGGACGAAATTTTTTGTTTTTATTTATAAAAAACTGACAGATTATTTATTGCATAGTTGTCTTCTTTCACCAATATATACTTAAACAAGAACAAACAAAATAATAACAAGAACTCACAAGAAACAAGAACTGTAAAATAAACAAACACCTGCTTAGTTCCCTTCTTTACATTAAAAAAACCACCATAGTTTTTTGTAGATAACTCAGCGAGACTTCGTATGCGTCCACCACATCTGGGGTATTTTTGTTTTCAACGTCCAATTCCGAACGTCATGAAACGTTTGTCCAAAATTTACATCCATGATTCCTTTCATATAGGTACAAAAATTGAATAGGTATAATTTCATCGATATACACAAATTTCGTTGTTGCGATTTCGCCAAAATTTTTTTCTAGAAAATCACATTGTATTCAAAAACTATTATCAGTCTAAATCACCTATTTTGTGGTTTCAAGCTCTCAGTACTGTCCTACTTCATTAGGGCAGCTCTAAACTACAATTTTTGACTAAACTGAAAAATTTGTGATTTTGATTATAAACATCAAGGATGGGACTTTTAGGGCTATATTAAAGCAAAAACTACAAAAAATTGTAATGTTGACTAAAAATCTTTTTAAAAAACAATTGTTTTTCCTCTCTAAAAATTATAATTTTTTCAAAAACACCAAAGATATTTGTGGCTTTGAATATAGACAATTAAGGATGTTCAGTGGGGCAGTAAGAAAGGCAAACACCACAAAAATCGTAATTGTAACTGAAATTTTTTTTTTTTTTTTTAATTTAAGATTACTTATGATTTTAGAGGAAATTACAATTTAAAAAAATGGAATTTTTTGCTCATGATTATGGATACGGTCATGAATATGAATATGATTACAATCATTTTCAGAAATTGAATTAAATTTTATAGGTAATCACAATTTTTGTTATAGTGAATTTCTGGGAAATTAGAAAAGAGTTTGTTCACTTTTGTTCGATTAAGAACTTCGCTCTTGTTTTGAAACTTTTTCAGATTTTTCTCAATTTAAATTTGAAAGGGGCTTAAATGGTGGGGGTAGTTAAATGGTGGTAAAGGTAAAATGTTGACTTGAATATTTCTTAGTTATTTTCATTAACAAACCTCTATTGAGCAATAAATCTAAGCAATTTTGATTTTGATGACGTGTTTTGAAGGGTGGGGGACTAATATCCGATTCATTCAAGTGATGCTCATTCCCACTAAAATGCATAGCCAATTTTCTTGCTTTTTTGATCAATTAAACATTTTTCCTTGTTTAAAGAAATTCTCATTATTTGTTTATAAGTGCTCGTTTAAAACCCGGATATTAAGGAAGTCCCTGTAATGCATGTATTGCTTTCCAATTTCATGTTTCTGGGTCGAATTTATATATCTGCGACCTCGAGTGTTTCTAGTAGTTTTTAAAGAAAATATAAAGGTGTTTGTTGCGAACGGAGACAATCAACCAACACCCAAGAATTTGTAATTCTCAACTTTGAACGGAAGTAACCAAGAGATACAATTTACGGAATAGAAAAAAGCTTCAATTATGTGAAATATGCTCAACATCTAGGTGGCGTTTTCGGTCATCAAAACGAATTTTACATTCTCTCATTTTTCTTCGCTTTGAACTTTCTGTATTCTTACACTCATTTTCTTTGAAAACCAGACACCATTAAAAATAACAAGCGGCCCCTCAGGAAATCCCACCATCCGCCGGGTATTCACAGTTCCGTCACAGCTCCTACTCCAAGTGCGGCAGTTGGGATCATTAAATTTTAATTCACCCAATAAAGGAGAAAAAAACTGCTCATACACTTACCGATCGGAGAATAGCAGCAGGTTGGGTGTCAACGAGCGAAATCGCCTCAAAAGAAATAACAATATTGAAGGGTTGGGGAAGGGCGCGTGGGAAAAGGAGCCTGTAGGACCCTTTTGTGAGGCCCACCTTTTCGCTTTGAAGCGAGCACAATGCGATCTTCAAACCAGTCCTGGGTGGGGTTCGCGTTTGGCTTCGCATCAAACAGAGCATTACTTGCCAGAGTCGAAAAAAAAAAGAAAGAAAATCTGGAACGACCAAAGTGAAACAATCCGCCGACGCAGGGGAGTATATCTGTCGGGATGGGAGGCAATCGCGCAAGTACCAACTCGAAAGGAGTGATTCATTAGTTGCACTTGACCCGGCTATTGAGTAATCGTTCGCAGATAATAGAACGGGTGACTCAGACACGAGTACAGAGCTCGAGTTGCGAGAATAAAAGATGAGCTGCGACTCTCGACACGGAAAACGGAATGGAAGAAGCCTGACCAAAGCCAAGTTTCCTCGTTCAGTGCGCGTGATGAATTCCAACATCCATGAAACACTAATTGAACTCACATTCTGGTAGGTAATGCATACAATGCTGGGACGTCAGTATATTCGGTTTTTGACATAGATATGTCTTTTGGCTGAATTTCAAGGAATTTTCCGTGACACTATTTTTTCTCCTCACAACATGCAACGCTCTGGCACATTAGATTATAACCAACTCCAAAAATGCGGAGTAGGTAAGAATCATTGAGGTTGATGTTTTTATGAAACAAACCGTTTTTGTTTCTGAATCTGTGAAGCAGTGGCAACCTTGTGTTCACTTGCGGGAGCAAAACAATTTTTGTTCTTCGAATTCAAAATGTCCACTCGCATTTTGTTTTCATAGCCTACTTAACAAATTTGGTTCCGCGACTGTCCGCATTTCCTTGTTACAGCCGTAATTTCCATATTTTTCAATGAAATTATCTCTAATTTTGAGGGATAATGCGAATAAGGCCTCTTGAGGTCCCATACGAATTTATTCTCAATATAATCAGCAATACGCTCTGCGCATGCGCTCACGTGGAATTCTGGAAAGAGTTGTAATTTCCGCCGTACGCCGTACGCACGATTTCTCTCAAGCGGCTGAAGCAAAAAAGCTGAAATTTTCAGGAAAAATCCGTGTTGGTCCGGCGACGCTTCAATTCTTGAGCCAGCTCTCTCACTTAATTTAAAGTGCCCTTTAAGGGTTGCCAAAGTTTTGTAAAATCTCTAAAACCTCAAAAAAAGTCAAGGCGGCCTAAATTTCTATTTGACACGTGTTTCGCAGGTGATAGAGCGATCATTGAATTTCAGGAGATATGCATGAAGCACGTAAATCTGTTCCCAACCAAAATACCTATTTGGATTGTTCAGTTGATCATATTCGTGTGCCTCCTGAAATTCAATAATAACTCTATCACCTGTGAAACACGCACACTCCAAAGCTTAGTAGAAATTCGAATCATGAACGCAAGCCATTTGAATAACAAACCCCAGTGAAAGAATTTGCAGCGTTTTTCAATGAATTTAGCTCTAATTTTGAGGGATTATGAGGATAAGGTCTCTTGTGGTTCAGCGGTACGCTCTGCGCATGAACGTGAAATTCTTGAAACAGGTATAACTTTCAAAATTTTGATTCAATTTAGCTCATTGTCAGAGGCGGGCAGTGAAAACGAAAATTAATTAATTCCATGTCAGCGCATGAGCACAGCGTACCGCTAGTTCGATCATGATGAATTTCATATGAGACCTTGAGGGGCGTTATGCGTCTAACCCTTTATCATATGAGCTAAATTGAATGAAAATTGTAAAAGTTATGCCTGTGTCAAGAATTTCACGTTAGCGCATGCGCAGAGCGTACCGCTGATTATATTGACATAAAATTCGTATGGGACCTCAAGAGGCCTTATCCGCATAGTTCCTCAAAATATGAGCTAAATTCATTCAAAATTGTGTAAGCTATGGCTGTAACAAGGAAATGCGAAAAGACCGACAGACACGGAACCAAATTTTTTCAGTAAGCTATAAAACGCTAAAAACGGCTAAAAAAGTGGAAATTTCGTTGGCTCCCGAAAGTGTACATTAGGCTTCCGTTTCTTCGCAGGCTCAGAAGCAAAGAAAAAAAAAAAATAAACCTTCCTATTAGTCAGGACTATTGTGCAGTCGGTGAGATAAGAGAGTGTCCACATTCGATTCCAAAAAAACTCAAGAGTTAGCCTGAAAAAATCACGTATTTTCGCACTCAAACCTCATTTTCACTGATGAACCCAATCACTACAATCAATTTGATTAGTCCATTAGAAAGCTGACGTTTTGGCGTAGTTTTTAGTCTGCACACCTGTTACAAAAACTAATAGGATTACAAAGTGTTCGAAAAATAGGTAATTGTGAAACGTTGAAAAAATTTACTTTTTGGATTCTTTTATCGTGCATTAACTCTGTTTTGAAAAAAAAAAAAATGTTGTGGCAAGTTTGGTCATTTTATTGAAGTAAAGACGAAAACACGTAAAAAGTCTCAATCTTTTTCCTGGCGAAAATATAAATAATGATTGAAGAACGATTCATTTCTCAGAATTCAATGTTTAGGCTTATCTGATGCTTCAATAACGCTTGAATTGTTGATCTGCCCGTGTTTATGGTTTTTATGGTCCTCTAACATGTAGAGGCACACAAATATGATCAACTGATCAATCCAAATAGGTATTTTGGTTGAGAACAGATTTACGTGCTCCGTGCATATCCCCTGAAATTCAAGAATCGCTCTATCCTGCGAAACACTCACACTCCAAAGCTTAGTAGAAATTCAAATTATGAATGCAAGATAATTGTATGAAATTGAATAATAAACCCCAGTGAAAGAATTTGCAGCGTTTTTTCAAGAGCGATTACAATGGTTTATTATTGAATAAGAAACCAAAACATCAACAACAAGTTGTTGTCAACAACCGCAATCTTCCAATTTTCCTATGGAACCTCCAAACCACTACTCTTCTTCTTCTATTTTTATCGTCTTGGGCTAAGACACTTGGCCGCAGCCAAAACCAATACTTGACACCCTATTGATATTATCCATGGATATATATCGAAATTCCAGCCAGACGAACTCATTTTTGTGGGCATAATATTTTTCAAACTCGTGTGATGTTAAAGAAATGGAACTTACGATCGATATTATTTTATGAGTCAACATAATATGTGATATCAGATGAAGCCGATGTATCGGTTAAGAAAAAATATCGGCTGAAATATCGGAAAATATATTGGTCACTAACTATCGATATCCGATAGTCTTGGCCCCTGCATCATCGATAGAAAAATATTGATAAATCGGTGGGAAATATCAATATTTCGGTACGGACCTATCGATGGCCATCCCTACCCTCTACACATACTAAATTTACTATCTTTCCCTTTGTAAAATTGTGTTCGACACCCCTGATTTAGGTTTAATTTGCCTAGTCGGCATTTCCCTTATGTCGACTACCGGTGCATTTTACTTTAGAACCTCGCATTGATTCTGTACTAAGTAGTAATGCTTTACCTGTTTACAATTTCACACCAGCTCTCGATGCTGTTTCGTTCAAGGAAAACTCTTCTTCGAAAGGATTCATGAATATCGTACTGCGTATCGACTTCATCTTACATCGTTCTTAGCACTTGAAGTAATAGTTGAATCACCGTCGCTAATAAATCATCTAGAGTGTCTACGATTAGTTCCTCTGTTACAGGAATGATCGGAAAGAACTGATTGGCACATGCGGTGACCAATTTCATTGTTCTACAACACAAATTACACTCTAATATTCAATATTTCAATTTAAAACGAAAAACTTTCTACCGGTGAACATAAATCGGAGACGGGAGGCACTGATATTATGAACTTGGCCTGAGAGAAGGAATATGTTTCCCTCCGTTCCGATCAGGTTCGGGGAAAACGACACAAAGAAGGAATACTTTTAAACCATTCAACGAAAATATTGTATGATCCACAATGCTTATCATTCCATGGTCCACAATTCTTCTCACAGTTTCTAGTACTCCTTCTCTGTGTCGTTTTCCCCGAACCTGATCGGAACGGAGGGGAACATTCCTTCTCTCAGATCGAGCTCTCACTACCTCCGTCTCCATCGTCGGGAAAGCGTCCGATTTTTGTTCGTTGATAGATCGTTCTTTTTCTAATTCAAATATTGATTGTTAGAGTGTGCTTTGTGTTGTAGAATAATGAAATTGGCCACCGCTACTGACCATAAGTTCTTTCTGATCATTCCCGTAACAGGAGAACTAATCGTAGATCCAGTAGATGCTTTATTAGCAACGGTGATTCATCTATCACTTTAGGTACTCGGAACACTGTAAGAAGAAGTCGATAGGAAGTACGATCTTCGACATTGAGCACAGGTAAAATCATTAGTACTAAGTAGGGTAAGGCACTGTCAACTTTTTCTAGGCGACTATTTAGTCCCTTGGAGGAAGTTAAATGAATCAAACCGCTATAAAACACGGCAACTAGCATTGCGTCCGGACCTATTCGACCGTTCATTAAACAATCGCCGATGAAAATGGGAAATTTAGGCGAGATTTATGCTTGTGTAAATTAACTAGTTAATAGGTACCTATTTCATTGACCAAAGGGTTTCAAAGGGTGTAGAATTCGAATCTGCAATAAACATTTTTCCGTCCGTACGCCGTACGCACGATTTCTCCTAAACGGCTGGAGCAAAATATCTGAAATTTTCAGGAAATATCAATATTGGTCCGACAAGGCCCCAATTCTTGAGCCAGCACTCTCACTTAATTTAAAGTGCCCTTTAAGGGTTGACGAAGTTTTGTAAAATCCGTAAAAACCTCAAAAAAAGTCGAAGCGGCCTAAATGGAAGAACTTTCCATGAGGAATCGAATTAGCCCTTCCCAAGGTTCTCAAACCATTCCCGATATACCACCGATTTATGGTGCCAAACATTTGCGTTTTTTTGGTTTATTATTGTTTATGTTTCCATCGTAGTAACCTAGTGATGTAGTGATGTAGTAATGTGGATACTGGTGTGAACTCCTAAAAGGCTTTGTAGCCGATATACGGGCTGAACCATTCTGATATGCATGAAACGCTGCAAATTCTTTCACTGGGGTTTATTATTCAATTGGGTTGCGTTCATGATTTGAATTTCTACTAAGGTTTGGAGTGTGCGTGTTTCACAGGTGATAGAGTTGTTATTGAATTTCAGGAGGCACACAAATATGATCAACTGAAAAATCCAAATAGGTATTTTGGTTGGGAACAGATTTACGTGCTCTATGCATATCTCCTGAAATTCAATAATCGCTCTATCACTTGTGAAACACGCACACCCCTTCTACTTGATTTTATTTCTAAATTATCTTATTTTCTGAGTGATAATGGTTAAATAGCTCTAAAACCGTGAATAGCTTAAATAACTCGTCTAAAATAACTTTCAAACCGTAAATCAAGCAAAATGAACGAAGTAAGTGGGAAATGGTAGTACAGTTCAATAATAAAAACTAGGGTGGTCTGTTGTAAGCTCACAATACCGATTGTAGTGAAGTACTCAAGTGTACTTAAGAAATTAATATTTAGCTTATTCGTCAGAATAAAATACGCAGAAAAAATTATAGGATGTTACCTCTACTGACATACACTTTCAATTTTTAATCAATTAATTTGTAAGCATGTTCTTCTCGTTGATTACAGCTTTGCATTTCTCAGTATTGAAATAGGGAATGTTAAGTTAATAGCTGTACTATTGTCAATTTGTGATTTTGGTTTATTATTCAATAATAAACCACTGTGATCGCTCTGGAAAAAAAAATTCTAACCCCCCCTGAAAATTTCATGATTTACGTTTCAAAGGGTGTAGAATCCGAATCTGCAATAAAACGCTGCAAATTCTTTCACTGGGGTTTATTATTCAATTGGCTTGCGTTCATGATTTGAATTTCTACTAAGCTTTGGAGTGTGAGTGTTTCACAGGATAGGGCGAATATTGAATTTCAGGAGATATGCGTGGAGCACGTAAATCTGTTCTCCACCAAAATACCTATTTGGATTGATCAGTTGATCATATTTGTGTGCCTCCTGAAATTCAATAATCGCTCTACCCTGTGAAACACGCAGACTCCAAAGCTTAGTAGAAATTCAAATCATGAAGGCAAGCCGATTGAATAATAAACCCCAGTGAAAGAATTTGCAGCGTTTTTTTATTGAACCTCAATACCCCCCCACTATAATTTGTCAAGTCCTTTAGCATTCGTATTGCGTTAAAACTTCCCCAAATCCAAATTTAAACGATGTAGCCAAAGGTAGACAGATGTAGAGGAGGCACACAAATATCATAAACTGATTAATCCAAATAGGTGTTGTGGATGAGAACCGATTTACGTGGTCAATGCATATCTCCTGAAATTCAATAATCGCTCTATCACCTGTAAAACATGCACACTCCGAAGCTTAATAAGATTCAAATCATGAACGCAAGCCAATTGAATAATAAACCCCAGTGAGAGAATACTTATTTACCCCGATAATAATATTTAATAATAAACCCCAGTAATAATATTGAATAATATTTACCTATATATTATCATCAGAATGCTTCAACCCGTGTATCGGCTACTAACTACACTACAACCAATACTCACATCGGCTATCGCTCCAGTATCCACATTCACTACAAATCGAAGCTATCGGCATCACTAGGTTACAAACAAACAAAAATAAACCAAAAAACGCAAATGTTGGCACCATAAATCGGGCCATAATGAAACCCTCCCCACGTCCGTAGGTCAAACCATTCCCGATCTATGGCTCGATTTATGGTGCCAGCATTTGCGTTTTTTAATTTATTATTGTTTTTTTGTAACAGATGCCGAAAGCGTCGAGTTGTAGTGACTGTGGATACTGGAGTGAAAGACGATGTTGATACTTGTAGTTTATAGCCGATACACGGGTTGAAGCATTCTGATATGCATGAAACGCTGATGATATATAGGTAAATATTATTCAATATTATTAGTGGGGTGAATAAGTATTCTTTCACTGGGGTTTATTATGCAATTGGCTTGCGTTCATGATTTGAATCTGTCCTAAGCTTCGGAGTTTTTTTCCAGAGCGATTGCAATGGTTTATTATTGAATAATAAACCAAAATCAGTATGATCATACATACTTTCCCTGAAACGTCATCTTGGATACCACTCAAAACAAACTAACCTTTTCACTTCAAAACCGCCAATTACTTCACGAATTCTAAGGCAATTAAATAACTTTATCGAAGTGTCAAAATTGATCCTGCCGCTTCGAGAGCGGGAAAATCAGCTATGAAAGTGGCCGTGTATTGAGAGACACCTTCAGGAAAAGGGTTAAAAGTGAAACAATTCGGAAACGAAGCCTCTAAAAGAAAAACTCTAGGATACACTTTTGGTCGGAAATAGGTTGTAGAACACGTCAAAGAGCGGTTGGAAACGTTTAGCGTTACGCCTATATATATGAGCTTATTATGATGTAGATAGTATTATGATTTATGTTGGGAAACTTGAGATTCGCTTGTGAATTTCATGGTTCACTCCCCTCCACCCTCCTCCCAAACCGTCTTCATTCGTCTGTATTTTCGACAGGGCACATCCCGGGTTCCTGTTGAACTAGTTCAGGTCCAATTAACAACTTGGCTAAGATGAGCTTCCACCTACTACAAGGGTGAGGTAGGTGATCTCTTGTGCATTTGTAGGTATTATGTAAATGGGGGTTCGAGATCCGAAGTCCCTCGGCATAATCGGCTGTCTCGGAGCGGAGATAAGGCTTCCGGGAACGTTTACCCACCTCCGCCGACAGAGGGTTATGCAACGGAAAGAAAACAATACAATAAGCTCCAATTCCCCGTTGTCTCTAGAAGTCTCTCACCCGCGAAGAAAGTGAAGGAGGCGGTGTTTTCCGAAGATGGAACCAAAGTTTCCAATCTTGTCCGTTGCCTTGTGACCCACATCTGGTCTGATCTGTATTAGGTAATCTGTCAGGAGAGCATCCCACAGCCTAGCGTCAGACAATTTTAAAAGTTCCAGTCAAACGCCATGATCTTAGGAGAGAATCCTCTTGAAATATGGTATCAGATGAAAGGTGTCCCATGTGTGCATCGATTGGGATTCTACAAATGAACCTAATGGCAGCATTTTGCGATTTTTCTATTGCAGACACTAGCTCTGCATTAAGGTCGCAGAATGCCAAATTTGCATAGTTTAAAATTGGACTCTCTATTGGTCTCGTTTGTATGTTTCGCTAATAGATAACTTCCCAAAGTTTTCGTGGGTAGCTCTGACCTCACTTCGGAAAACATCAAGCGTGGAAGACACCTGTTGGATAAGATCATTTAAACGCTTATCGGAATCATTCGGTTGGATGGGCTTACCTGTACCTTCCCCACTCGAAGCTGGCCTTGCGGTAACAGGGCTCACGTTGTCATTCTTTAAAGATGCCCTTCTGGTGTTTCCACAGGACAGGCAATACCAAGGGTTTTTAGACTCTGTAGAATTTATACTCTTCCTTCGTGAAATTAACACACTCCAGGTGAAATCCACCACTGCACTTATCACGTTTCATACGAAAAGCGTTGAGCTGAAAACCCTTCCCACAAGAAGCACACTTTGACATGCAAACAATAACTGTGATTAGAGAGCACGATGTAAAAGGAGATATTACTTGTACGACTGCGCGAGGCAAACACATTTCGTCGTTCACATCGCAATATGCAATCCCACAATAATCAAGAATAGGAAACAATATTTTTTTCTTGTATCTTGTGGGGAATGGTGTGCTAATCTTCTCAATTGGTACAATCCTTTATAAATTCTATCAGACACACCTGTCACTTGATCCTTCCACTTCAACTCTCCGTCGACAAGCACACCAAGATTCTTTACAGATCTCTCAAAGTTGAGCTTCACTGATTGTATTTCTTCGTGTGGTATGTTATTAATATTAATTTTGCTGAGGTAACCCTGAGATTCCATTAGTACAACCTTACATTTCTATGAGTTTATGCTCAGGCAGTGAGGCTTACACCAATCAGCTAACCTGCTTAGATCCTCTTTCATCAATGATACCCTATGTCTATATCAGCTGGATCAACCCTAATACAAACTTGCAAATCATCAGCATACAGCTGATAATTGCCATGCTTGAAGCACGAAGAAATTGTATATGTAAAAGAGAGAGAGAGAGAGAGAGGAGAGAGAGAGAGAGAGAGAGAGAGAGAGAGAGAGAGAGAGAGAGAGAGAGAGAGAGAGAGAGAGAGAGAGAGAGAGAGAGAGAGAGAGAGAGAGAGAGAGAGAGAGAGAGAGAGAGAGAGAGAGAGAGAGAGAATCATCTTACAATCGTGGTTTTACTATACATCATTATTTTGCTGCAATTAAAAATAAATGTTCACTTCTAAATCTTGAAAAAAAAACTTATTCTTAAAAAAGTAAAATAAAAAAGAAATTGATAAATATAAACATAAATAACCTAAGTAAATAAAAAGGTCTTCTTTGTACATCTCTAGCAACTTATTTTTAAAATTTTCTTTGAACTTTTCTGTTTTCAAATCAAAATCAAAAAACTCCACACTTTCATTGTAAATTGTATTAGCTTGAATCACAAACGGTCGCGCCATCGATTCTGTTCAATGTGCAGGAAGCCTCAACAATTTGTTTTGTTCGCTCGACACGAAATCAAACTTGTCGCGGTGATAAGGCTTTGAACAAGTTGCAATCTAATGTGAGTCGGGAAGTCTACAGCTAATCGCCTGGGTTGGTAAATCCCCTTGAAGTCTGAACTGCACATTTTCGCAACTTGTTGCTCCCAGTCCAAAGAGCTCTGAACAATTAAACCCAAATTCTTGACCGACTCGACGTGTTCAATTTGTGCGTTCTGGTATGCCAGATTAGTCTCTGAATTCAGTTTTAAGAGTATCTTAGGGGTGCCCATAATCATTGATTTAGTTTTCTTTACAATGGTCTTCATTCCAGGGTTGGTAGGTACACCAATTACTAATTTCATGGAGATCATTACACAAGGTGTGGATGGTCGCCGTGATTTCGGATGTGCCACAAGATCTATAGATTTGAAAATCATCAGCGTAAGCAATGTGCTCACTACCGCACAAAAGCACTTCTGGAAGTGATCTCATATACAGCACAAAGCATAACGCCGACAGCATCGACCCTTTTGGTGTACCAACCTCTACTTCTCTCCAACTCGATCTTACATCCTGATCTCCTTTGACTGAAAGATATCGGCCAGTATATGTATGATCGGCCAGTAGTGGTGGTATGATTGAAACCATCTAAGAAGGCTTCCAGACACTCCGATCGACTGCAGAACAGCTATTAACAAATCTCTTTTAATCATGTCGAAGGCAGCCGAAAAGTCGATCGTGACATCTATCGTCACCATTTTTTTGTCCATAGCTGCTCGCACATCATCTAAAAACTTAATTAGAACCATTTCTGTGCTAAACCAGGAACGATAGGCTGATTGCATTGAATTCTCTTCATGTGACCACTGTACATTTCTTGCAGCAAGGACGTCACATTGTGTAAGTAATTGGGATATTATAAATTCAGGCTCGATACCCGATGGAAAACCTCGCAGTACGACACGATGAGGCTTTTGACCTTTGGGAAGATAGGTATGGAACTCCATTTTGTCATTAATAGTGAACTCGTTAATAACTTGACGATAGTAGGTACTATTGAGAAGATGGAGTTATTCTACATTCATTTTGGTTTATTATTCAATAATGAACCATTGTAATCGCTCTGGAAAAAAAATTCTAACCCCCCCTGAAAATTACATGGTTTACGTTTCAAAGGGTGTAGAATCCGAATCTGCAATAAACATTTTTCCGTCCGTCCAAATTCGTGTGATGGTTGTGTTGGACTGTGTTCCTCAAAGAATTCATTTGGTAATTTCAGTGTGGTGCCATATACTAATTCAGCAGCGGTACATCCTAAATCTTCTTTTAACGAAGTTCGCATCCCTAACAACACCAAAGGCAATACTTCTATCCAGTGTTCAGTGTTATGTGAGCGAATAGCTGCTTTGAGCTGTCTATGCATTCTTTCCAATATGCCATTAGCTTTTGGATTGTAGGCTGATGTGAAGTTGTGTTGAGTTCCTAAAGTGTCTGTGAGCTGTTTGAACATTTCATTTTCAAATTGACGACCTCTATCAGAAACGATCTTATTGGGTACTCCAAATCTGCTTATCCAATGGGAACAAAACGCTTGTGCTACTGTAGTGGCTTTAGAATCTGTTAAAGGTATTACTTCTGGCCACCTTGTAAACCGATCAATACAGGTTAGAACGTATGAGTAACCCTGTAAGTAATGTAGTAAAGTAAAAGTATGAGTAACACGGTGTTAGTGGACCAACCAAATCTACGTGGACATGAGTAAAGCGTTCTCTAGGTGGTACAAATTCTCCCAATGGACTGTGAGTGTGACGCTGAATTTTGTTTCTTTGGCAGTCAACACATGACTTGACCCAATTCGCACAATCTTTTGCCATGGAAGGCCATATGAAGCGTTGGCTTAATGCTTCATATGTAGACCTATTCCCAGGATGTGATAAACCATGTACACTATTAAACACTTGCTTCCGAAAATTGTACGGGACAAACGGTCTGATGAATCCTGTAGAAACGTCACAGTGAACAGGTATGTTGGAATTATCCATATGGATTTGTTTCCATACTAATGACGTACCACACTCAACTTGAGGCAGATTCTCTTCTTGTTGGGCCTTTGCAAGCTTTTCGTAATCAATTGGTTCAGCTATGCTTTCTAATCTAGACATACAGTCAGCAACTACATTATCTTTACCAGATATGTGTTGTATGTCTGTTGTAAACTGTGCAATGTAGTCTAATTGTTGTGCTTGCCGTGGAGTTGCTTTTTCCAATTTTTGTTTGAAAACAAATGTGAGGGGTTTGTGATCAGTGAAAAGCGTAAAAACTCTACCTTCTAGTAGGTGCTGAAAATGTTCAATACCAGCATATGCTGCTAAAAGCTCACGGTCGTAGGCGCTGTATGTTTGCTCATTCGGACTCAACTTTCTGGAATAAAATCCTAGTGGTTGCCATACACCGTTTACTTTCTGTTGCACACTTCCTCCTATTGCAGTATCGGATGCATCGACTAGTAGAGCCCAGGGGACATTTGGCTGAGGGTGTACCAACATAACAGCGTTTGCCAGTGACCGTTTACATTCCTGGAAATCGTGTAAGGTTGGAGGTGAAAATTCAATGACAGAATCTTGTTTCCCTACATGGCCCTTGAGAAAATCATTCAATGATGATAACTGAGATGCTGCATTGGGTATAAAAATTTAACATTCCTAGGAAACGTCGCAAAGCTTTTACGGTTTTGGGTGGTTTGAACTGCATAATGTTTTCTACTTTGTTTGAGAGAGGTTTGATTCCATCAGAAGAAACAACATGTCCCAAAAATTCAATTTCGCGTTGCCCAAATTCACATTTTGCTGGGTTGACAATTACGCCGTATTTTCTGAAACGTTCGAATAGAGTTTTGAGATCCCTTAAATGTTCCTCTTCAGAAGAACTTCCTATGAGGCAGTCATCCAAATATACCTGCACGTTGTCTAAGCCTCTGGTAACTTCATTAACATAACGCTGAAACGTTTGAGCTGCATTGCAAAGTCCAAATGTCATACATGGAAATTCAAATAAGCCGAAAGGAGTAATGATAGCAGTTTTCTGTATGTCTTCTGGTGCCATTGGTATTTGATGGTAAGCTTTCAACAAATCAATTTTGGAGAAAATGGTTTTTCCATGAAGGTTTTGTGAAATGTCATGCATATTAGGTAAAGGGTATCGATCCGGTTCAGTGACTTTATTAAGAGCACGATAGTCTCCACATGGACGCCAGTCTCCTGTTTTTTTCGGGACCATGTGCAAAGGACTAGACCACGGACTTTTGGAAGGACGGCAGATACCTTGTTCGACCATGTACTCGAATTCCTTCTTAGCTATGGCATACTTAACTGGATCCAGGCGACGGAACTTAGAATGAATTGGAGGGCTATTTGTAACAATATGATGAACAACATTGTGCTTGGGAGTAGTCTGTGTAAAAGTAGGTTTCGTGATATCTTTAAATTCAGCTAAAAGCGAGTGATAGATAGATGAACTTCCAATCGTAGTGATGGACGGTGTATCACAGTGATTGAGACGACAATTTGCAGATAAAGAAGTAACAGAATCTCTCAAACAACGATTTTTAAGATCAACAAGAAGTCCAAACTTTTCGATAAAATCTGCTCCAATAATTGGCTTAGGCACAGATGCAATTATGAGAGGCCATTTGAAGGAGCGTCGAAGTCCTAAATCAAGGGTAAGTATTTTGATACCATGCGTCGCAATACTAGAACCATTGGCAGCAAATAGTTGGTAACTGGAAATAGATTTACAATCTGCAACAGTAGCTGGAATAACACTAACGTCAGCTCCAGTGTCAATGAGATACTTTGTCCTACTTCTCCTATCCTGAATGAACAAGCGACTTGATTCCATGCCTTGTTCGTTGGCCGCATACAACGAGGCTTTTCCGTTTTCCTTCCCATGCGTTTTGTGACAACATGGGGATTCACAACGACTTGCCTTATTTCCATATTTATAATGGAATCGGCATTCCCACGTACCCTCATCTACTTTATTTCTTAGTGGAAAACGATTTGGTGATTTTGATGTAGAACGTCGTCGTGAAAATGATTGTGGTCGATTACTGTGTCGTGTGTTCAGCTGGTCGAAATGTTTACCTAGCTCTTCTATTTTATGTGATAAGTCTTCGTACAATTGGTAGGCATTCGGATTTTGCGGGGAGGTTGTATTAGATGATTTGGCTATACTATTATTTGGCTCACACACTTCCATGATCTTATCAGCTAGGGCTGTTAGAGTATTAAGAGAAGAGTCGGAGCTTACTGACAATGTGCCCCCGACATTTGAAGGTAGATGCTGTAGCCATAATGACTTCAGCAGGTCATCGCTTACTCTTCCCATGGCTAGTTCCCTCATCTCTCGCATCAGTTGGCTGGGCTTCTTGTCTCCAAGACAGATTTCTTTTAAGAGCCGGTGCAATTTCTTGTCCTCCGAATCACAAAAGCAATCGATCAGACGATTCTTCAGAATGGTGTACCGGTTTTCAGATGGTGGCTGTGTCACTATGTCGCTGACTTGTGTTAGTACCGAGGAATCCATAGAACTGATGATACAATCATACTTGTCCTCTTCCGCAGTAATATTCTTGACTCTGAACTGTGCTTCTACTTGACCAAACCAAATGGGTACATTGTTCTCCCAGAATGGTGGTGGTGTGAAATTTACTGTGTGTTTCATTTGTCTTTGATCAGGGTTTTCAATGTTCGAATTTTGGTGACCATCTCCCCTTTGTCCTGTTCTGTTAGTGTTCTGATTATCCATACTAGTATTTTCTGATCACGTCGGGGTCACCAGTTTTCTGTTGTAATTTACTTGTAAGTATCCTGACTAATTTACCATGAATTAGTGGACCGTGTTTTCAACTCGAACTCTTTTTAATTAACAACTCAACTTTCAAACGTAAACAACCAAACATGTGGGATCGCACAACATATTAACATAAAAATAAATAATAACAAACTGTGAACCGCTACAGGCTGTCAAAGTTTTGTAAAATCCCTAAAAACCTCAAAACAAGTCGAATCGGCCTAAATATTTACTCTTTTTGAAGAATATACCATGAGGAATCGAATGAGACCCTCCCCACGTCCGTAGGTCAAACCATTCCCGATCTATGGCTCGATTTATGGTGCCAACATTTGCGGTTTTTGGTTTATTGTTTTTTTTTTTTTTTTTTTTTTTTTTCTAACCTAGCGATGTCCGGCCGATAGCGTCGAGTTGTAGTGAATGTGGGTACTGGAGTGATAGCCGATGAGGATACTTGTAGTTTATAGCCGATACACAGGTTGAAGCATTCTGATAAGCATGAAACGCTGATAATATATAGGTAAATATTATTCAATATTGTTACTGGGGTAAATAAGTATTCTTTCACTGGGGTTTATTATTCAATTGGCTTGCGTTCATGATTTGAATCTGTACTAAGCTTCGGAGTGTGCGAGTTTCACAGGTGATAGAGCGATTATTGAATTTCAGGAGATATGCATAGAGCACGTAAATCTGTTCTCAACCAAAATACCTATTTAGATTGATCATTTGATCATATTTGTGTGCCCCTGAAATTCAATAATCGCTCTATCACCTGGAAATTCTTTCAGTGGGGTTTATTATTCAATTTTATTCATTTGAGTTGCGTTCATGATTTGAATTTCTACTAAGCTTTGGAGTGTGGGTGTTTCACAGGTGATAGAGCGATTATTGAATTTCAGGAGATATGCGTAGACCACGTAAATCGGTTCTCAACCAAAACACCCATGTGGATTGATCAGTTGATGATATTTGTGTGCCTCCTCTACGTCAGTCTACCTTTGGCTATATTGTTTAAATTTGTATTTTGGGAAGTTTTAACCCAAGACGAGTGATAAAGGACTAGATAAATTATAGATGTTTTTATTGTGGAGTTGTATTGAGGTTCAATAAAAAAACGCTGCAAATTCTTTCACTGGGCTGTATTATTCAATTGTCTTGCGTTCATGATTTGAATTTCTACTAGGCTTTGGAGTGTGCGTGTTTGTGCGCGATTATTGAATTTCAGGAAGCACACAAATATGATCAACTGATCAATCCAAATAGGTATTTCGGTTGAGTACCGATTTACGTGCTCCATGCATATCTCCTGAAATTCAATAATCGCTCTATCCTGTGAAACACAGGTTTTAATAATTGCCTGCTTATCTATTTTGTGAATATATTCAATAAATTTTGACGCTGTTAAATCACCTTGATATGTTAACAAAATGGGCAAACGCCATTTTGTCGATTTGGCGGTATTTGTTTCATCAACAGATTTCACTGTTTCCACATCATCATGATGATTAGGAGATCTATCCTCATCAACATTCATTGAAGCTCTATCTTGGAGAGGTAGGAATTGTTTTTTTTTTTTTTTGTTTTTTTTTTTGGTCTTATCTGTGAACTATTTCCACGCTGATATGGTAGTAAGTTAGTCTTTTTGGGGTTGTGTCGCCCTTTCGGTGCTTTAAATTCGTTAGTATGAGCTAACTGAGAAGACAAAGCCATGTTAGGTGGTTTATTAGGTTTATCGTAATCTCTCATCGTGAGAGAACGATAGGAATCCCAGCCGAGCGAGATAAGGCCGATAAGCCGACAAGCCTAGAGCGAGAGCGAAAATATCGTAATGAGACAAGCGATAATCAGAAAGAAATCGTTCCGAACTCCACGGATGGCGAATGGCAACCAGAGAGTGAATGATGAGGGCTATAGGCTCTACTATCTCAGAAGCTACGAATTCGTACATGGCAAACGAAGTAGATAAACCTATCTCAATAACACCAAGGAAAGATACATTTTTCATCGGCTGCATATCAACGCCAACCCATCAAAAAAGGAAAACCTTGTTCAAGATAAAGGAGTTACTCACTGAGTTAGCCTTCGTCATCCCTCTCAGTCCACGTAACAAAATAGGAACACTGTTTGTGGAGAGAGAGCAAGATGAAGACATTTTAGTACTGTCAAACATTGGAATTATCTACGTACCTGTTCCTGTGACGTTTCAACAAAAAGGTAGCAAAAATACCACTTTCCTACTTTGATGCAAGTCGGTTTGTATTGAGATTTCACTTGCGTTATTTATCAAGTTTTTTTGGTTTTTCGTAAGGTAGTACTTCGTTACGCCTCCGTCGTTCATTAATTCACGTTTCTATTTCTATTCACAGTTCATTAGTGTTTAAATTTATAGTTTATTAAAGTTTTAAGAAGAAGAGAAAGGGTTTCCTAACCGGAGAACATTATTCCTTTTTGGTTTATTATTCAATAATAAACCATTGTAATCGCTCTGGAAAAAAAATTCTAACCCCCCTGAAAATTTCATGGTTTACGTTTCAAAGGGTGTAGAATCCGAATCTGCAATAAAAAATTTTCCGTCCGTCGTTTAAATTTGGATTTGGGGAAGTTTTAACGCAATACGAGTGCCAAAGGACTTGATAAATTATAGATGTTTTCATTTTTTTTTTGGGGGGGGGGGGGGGGGGGTATTGAGGTTCAATAAAAAAAACGCTGCAAATTCTTTCACTGGGGTTTATTGTTCAATCGGATTGCGTTCATGATTTGAATTTCTACTAAGCTTTGGAGTGTGCGTGTTTCACAGGATAGGGCGATTATTGAATTTCAGGAAGCACACAAATATGATCAACTGATCAATCCAAATAGGTATTTTGGCGAGAACAGATTCACGTGCTCCATGTATATCTCCTGAAATTCAATAATCGCCCTATCCTGTGAAACACGCACACTCCAAAGCTTAGTAGAAATTCAAATCATGAACGCAAGCCGATTGAATAATAAACCCCAGTGAAAGAATTTGTAGCGTTTTTGTTTGTGATATCAAACGAAACAAATATGATGATTTTTAGAAGGCATTTTTGTTGGGAAGGAAAGGACATAATTATTATAAGTCACCATATGACACCCAAGCATGGCTATGAAACCACGAATGCTAAGCAACGAGTTATTTAAAAGTTTTCTATTCTTTCCCAGTGCGGTACTCTTGTATGAGGAATATTAAAACGTTTTCAGTTTGAATTGTGTGCAGTTCTATAATTTTAACATGGTAGCAGAGCGTGGTTTCATAGCCATAAAACCCTAAAAGGTTTAACGGAACCGATTATTCAAAGTTCCGCCTTCGGTTTATTTTGTATGTAAAACGCAAATACTGGTATTCAGTTCTGGAAGTGGAAAAGCCAATAGAAAAAGCGCTTAAGTCGGCTTGGGAAAAAATTGATGTTAAGTTACAGAGCATTCTTGTGGATGCAGTAACTGATAAGATCTTGGACGAGATCGCTCATGAGGAGACTGCTCAGGGCATGTTGAAGGTTCTTGACTCAGTTTACCTTCGGAAGAATCTCATGATGAGGGTTCTAGCGAAGAAAAGAATTCTAAACTTATGATTTGATGATAGCGAAAATACTCAGGATTTTTTCAGCCGATTTGAGCAGCATGTCAGTGCATTAAAGGATGCTGGTGAGACAGTGACACAAGAAGAAAAGCTTTCTTACCTGTTACTCATCCTTCCAGATAAGTTTAGTCATATTATTGATGTATTGGATGCTATGCCAGAGGATAAACGAAATGTTGATTATGTTAAAGGCAAACTTATGTTTGACCATAGGTCGGAGAGTTGAAACCCTAATGTATCTATAGAAAACGTTACCTTGAAGGTTCAAACTCGATCAGGAAAGCAATCAACACATTTTACTTGTCACAGATGTGGCTTGATTGGGCATTTTCGTAAAGATTGTCGTGTAAATATTCCTTACACTTCTTCAAAACCAAACGAAGAGCGAAATAGAACTATGAAAAATGCGTATAATCCTCGCCTACATACTCAACGCCATGTTCAAACTAATCAAACTGAAATTGACGTAGTTGAGGGGGCCGGTCGCTGTGACTGTTCTAGTGATGCTGGATCTGACACAAATCCTCATTTTACGCAGAACTTTTGTCTGCAAAAATGGAAAATGGACTACCCATGTTTGATGGCGAATGCAAAGAAATCAAATGGATCTTAGATAGTGGCCGCTCTGATCACATTGTAAACAATAAAAAATATTTTTCTACTGTGAATCCCCTCAAGAATCCAATTAATGTCAAGGTGGCTAATGGATTTTCTTTACAGGCTACTCATATTGGAAAAATCAAAATGCATTCCAATATAAAAGGTAAAACTGAGTATATTGACGTCGAGAATGTTTATTTTTCACCAAATATGAGTCATAATCTACTCAGCCTTTCACGTGTGACCAATGCTGGATGCTCTGTTTCTGCTGCTGGCTCTGCGGCAGAAATCCAAAACAGTTCTGGTCGAACTGTTGGAATTGCAAACAAGAAGGGTGGGTTGTATGAGATGGTATACTACGTATCGCCAGGTTCAAAATGTCGCACTTTCTGCTGAGAATGATAACATGTCTACCAAAGAAAAATGGCACCGCATTCTTGGGCACGTTAACTTCTCGGATTTGAATATTTTGTGTTCCGAACAGCTTCTTGGAGGCCTACCAAAACTATTGGACAAAAAACCTGAAACCTGCAATACCTGTTTAGAAAATAAGTTTTGCAACCTAAACTTTAATAACAGCCGTACAAGAGCAAAATCAATATTGGAAATAGTACATTCTGATGTAAATATTGTACATAATCCTGTTGGATACAAAGGTGAGGTTGTTTTTGTCACGTTTATTGATGATTACATTCATTTAGCACGAATTTATTGCATCAAATCCAAGAATCAGGTGATTGACAAATTTATACATTATGTTAATACCATGACTAACATAACTGGAAACTCTATCAAAATAATCCGCTATGATCGAGGTACTGAATATCTGAAGAGTGCTTTTTATGATTTTTGTACTCAGAAAGGAATTGTACTGGAACCATCACCAGCCTATGTTCACGAGTTGAATGGAACAGCTGAACGATATAATCGTTCTATCATGAACAGAGCCAGATGTTTGCTGTCAGATGTAGGTATTAACAAGAAATTTTGGCCAGAATGTGTACTGGCTGCAGCATACTTATCAAATCGGTCACTGGCTAATACTGTGGAAAGAAAAACTCCTTATAAACTTTTCTTCAATAAAAGGCCAACAGCCAAAAATTTGATGCTTTATGGATCAAGAGTTTATGTACGAATTCCTGAAGTTAAGCGGCCAATCAAGCTGAGCCCAAAGGCTGAACCGGGGATTCTTGTTGGATACTCTGATACAGGTTACCGTGTACTAGTCAACAGTGAAGTCAAGGAGAGCCCACATGTTCGAAGTGCACAAACTTATCACTTCCCATTCATTGATTCAGGTTCTGAGAAAGAAATGGACAATATCAAAAACAGCGTGATTCTTCAAAAACATGACATTTCATGCACTGATGCTGAAACTCCAGAGATGGACACAAGACCAAAACGGGACAGGAAACTACCACAACACCTAAAGGACTAAGAAATAGATGTTAATTTTACTAAAATTGTTGCCCCACAAAGTTACCAGGAAGCAATAAGTTCAGCTGACTCTATACAATGGACAAAGGCAATGAAAAACGAAATCCATTGTCTTGAAAAAATGAAACTTGGACTCTGGTTAATCCACCTGATAACAAGAGAATAGTCCCAGTGAAGTGGGTTTACAGGGTGAAATCTAATGGAACTTTCAAAGCTCGGCTTGTGGCTGTTGGTTTTCGTCAACCTTATACAGAAACCGAAGAGAGCTACTCACCTGTTGCAGCAATGGGAATATTAAAGACAATGATATCAGTCGCTTGTCACTTTGGCTGGCTTATAGAACAAATGGACGTTGAAACGGCTTTTTTGAATGGAAAAGTCCAGTCTGAAGTATATGTAGACCAACCCAAAGGTTTCAACTCAGACAAAAATAAGGCCTACCTTCTTCACAAATCTTTTTACGGACTCCGAGAGAGCCCTCGAGCCTGGTACAACTGTTTCAATGAGTTTATGATCAATCTTTCATTAAGGAGGTCTGACTACGATTGTTGCCTATACTATAAATGGGTGAATGGTGTCTTCATTGGAGTAGTTCTATGTTGACGATCTATGTCTCGAGTTCTCTATGTTGACGATCTTCTTCTGATCAGCTCTGATGCTTTATTGATTGCAGAAATAAAAGAGAAATTGAAACAGCGCTTCCATATGAAAGACTTGGGTCTGATTACCAACTACCTTGGCATCTCAGTCACTTATAATGTCTCAAAGCGACACATGACCTTGGATCAAATAGAGTACATCAATTCCCTTGCAGAAAGGTATCAGGTCGAAAATAACACGCACTTATAATACACCAATGGCAAAAAACCTAAAGCTTTTGCCAGCAGAAACACCAATTACTGATGATAGATTTAGAAGCCTGATTGGTGCCTTACTGTTCATAAGTACTGCTACTCGACCTGATGTGGCTTTTGCCGTAAATTATTTGAGCAGATTTCAGTCATACGCATCTGACACACACTTCAAATATGCTAAACAGGTGTTGAAATATCTATATTCCACCAAGGACTTGAAATTAACGTTTGATGGTACATCCACCAAGGCCATTGAAGGATGGGCAGATGCAGACTGGGCTTCTGATTGTGTGGACCGCAAGTCAACAAGTGGGATTCTGATCCGCGTTTTTGGAAATCCAGTGCTTTGGATTTCAAGAAAACGGAAAACTGTCACCCGAGCTTCTTCATATGCTGAATTCATCGCACTTGCAGACACAGTTTCTGTACTACTTCCTGTGAAAGGAGTCATTGAAGAACTATCATTTGTTGAACTTAGCAGTCCAGTTAAAATTTTCGAGGATAACAGTGGGGCTCGGGATCTTGCTAGATCAGGCAGATTCAGTAAAAATGCCACACATTGAAGTGGCTTATCACTTTGTTTCTGATTATGTGAGGCAAGGAATTTTAACAGTTGTAAAAGTGGATTCTAAGTTTCAACTTGCTGATATTTTAACGAAAGCTTTATGTTGTGGCGAGTGGTATTGAAAGAACGAGACTTGTGTTAACTTTGAAACGAACCGTGAACTTATATTTCAACTAATAATAAATTTGTAAAAAGTAGGTATGGGAACCGCGATACATTTCCTATAATAATAACATGGAGACCGAATAACAATAGTATAACTTCACAATATTCTCCCCCACTATAAAATAATCACTCGACATAATCCTTGAGGTATGCTGGTTTCCGGCGTTGCCGGGTTGACCTTCGGATCACAGGAGAACTTGACTGTGGTGATGGTGACAACCTAGTGGCTGGAGTGAGTGATATGGAAGGACTTGAGGAAATACTATGTCTTGGATTGAGTGGTGTGCCAGGTCTAGGAGAGAGACTAGGTCTTGGCGAATTTGGGACCAAAATCTCAGGAGTTTCTTTCCCAATCGGAATTCCTCTCCTGGGTTGAGAAGTTTCAGTGTCGACAAGTGTCACATGTTTCTTTGGCACAAGAGATGCAAGGAGCTGGTTTATGTGGCGTTTCAGAGAGCGACCAGAGTCTAACTCCAGAATGTAGTGAAGCTGACCCAGTTTCTTTGAAATAGTGCCAAACTGCCAACCATCCTGGTTGCCTTGATGTACCTTGGCCTGAACTCTCTCCACCACTTGAAAGGAACGAACACGCGTTGAATTCCTGGTTGATTTTACTAGAGCCTTTTTGTTTGGGAGGCTTATTTGGTGGGAAGTATCGATGTCACTGAGGCTAATTTCGAGACCACGTATCCACATTCGGCCAAGTACAGCATCTTGCCCTGATGGCACTACAAACAACTCTGCGTCTATTGACCTATTTTTGTAAGCAACTGAGAGTCTTACCTTGCCTTTTGGTTTGATTATTTGGTCTGAGTAGGATCGAAATAAAACTGAGGTTGGTTGCATTGGTACATTCAGGTTGAGCTTGTTGAAGTCTGCTTCAGAGATCAGTGAGAAACGGGCTCCAGAATCCACCTCAAATGTCTGTGGCTTACCGTTCAGTGAAACTGTTACAATGTACTTGTCTGTGTCTGGACCAACTTCGTATAGATCTACAGTTTCTTGGATCCTACCTATGCCATAGGTGCCCACTGAGTAATCCTCTTCAGGCGTCTCTTGAGATGTTACAAACTGTGTCCTAGATTTATTGAGAAGGGTTTTGATGCAAACTTTGGTGACATGGCCAACTTTTTGACAAGATGTGCACTTCAATGTTTCACGATCTGTTCTACAGTCACGTGCTCTGTGATTTGCGCGTCCGCAATTGAGGCATAGACCCTCTAACCCAAGGGCCTTGTAATCTACTCTCGTTTGACGTTTGGGAGACTGTGGACGAGCGCGGGGATGCGGACTGGCGTTTCTTGCCAGCCTGAGCCCTGATGAGGCTTGGTGTGTTTTATCACCCTGTGTGTGTCCACTGTACTGTGTGTGAGTCCATCTGGTGTCTTGTTCAGCTGTGCTGATTCATAACGCGAGGCTTCAAGGGCGATTGCCTTCTTTAAGAGCTCATCAAAGTTCTTATCATTGATAGATGTGTCTTGGAGTAGCTTGAAGTGGCAAGGTAAGAAGTAGTAGAATGCTTGTCGCCAAATTATTAAAAAAAAAAAAAAAAAATGAGGTATGTTGGGAAGGAAAGGACATAATTATTATAAGTCACCATATGACACCCAAGCATGGCTATGAAACCACGAATGCTAAGCAACGAGTAATCTTAGAAGTTTTGTATTCTTTCCTAGTGCGGTACTCTTGTATGAGGAATATTAAAACGTTTTCAGTTTGAATTGTGTGCAGTTCTATTATTTTAACAATTTTTTTGGAAACGTTCCTAGATCTTGGCATCCTAGGTACGACTGATCCTGAAAAATTCACTCAACATGACTGTTGACTATAGGTCATTTTTGCATTAAAACCATTTACAATGTAAACAATAAACATTATTCGAAGTTTAGTCAGCGATTCTATTCTAAACTTTATCCTAGATAACGACAGTTTACATTTTTTTTGTGTTTCCGTGCAAGTGTATGATACTGGTTCCGAAAGGTGTATGGTACTGGTTTCGACTAGTTTTTGCTATGTATGACACCGGGGAAAAAAATCTATCCCGAAAATGGTTCATTAAATCTAAAAGAAACCAAATCTTTTACTTCTCTCGGTTTTACTGCGTTCCTAAAAAGTCATGTTGTCGATTTCGACCCCTGAACTGTTAGTAGGATGTAATCTGGCCTAGACATTGAGCAAAAACTGGATACTTTCCGTACGGTACTGGTGTCACCACCCTACAAGTTTAGTGAAAAGTATGTTTTGTTCTAACATAACATTGTGGCGGCCTTCGATGATTGATGATTTCGCGAATAATTATTTTCTAAATTCTCAACTTCAACGACTCCAGAAACTATTTCATGGCTGGATCCGCGTCAATGGATCACCACGAAGGCTGTATCTCATATTTGGTCCCTCTCCCCTACTAAATTAAAATCGTCATTTTTTTCCGCTTAATATTTTCCTAACGTAAATCTTGTATAACATCACCCTCATTTTGTCGTTTTACGTTTCAAGGTACATACTCAGATTGCAAATAGGTATTTTCCGTCTGCTTTACGGGCCATAAAAGACCTTACAATGACTCAATATTTTTTTAAGAATGTAACGCAGTTTCGAACAGTGTATTTTGTTGTTCAAGTGTTTATAAATTGGAAATTACTAATTCTCAGGAAAACATATTCAAGGTTTGCAACCAACTGAACTTTTTTCCAAATAACTATCCCACTTAACCAGGGGTGCTTACAGAGGGGGCTATGACGCAGACTACGTCATTGAAATTCTTGGGGGGGGGGGGGGTCCAAAAAAATTTGGAGGGGGAGGGGTTTAAAGTTGATTGAAACAATGTTTAACGTGACGACATTCAAAAATGTACCTACGTCATTAAATAGAACGTAAATAATAATGAACCTAGTAATTTATTTAAGTATGGTTTGTTTTTCTCTCCGAAAATGTATAAATGACAATGTCAGTGCATGAATATTGTCCGTGATTAGTTTTAGATAAAATAAGGGGTGTTACGAGTATTTTTTAAATTTTGGTTTGGGGAGGGGGGGGGGGGTATTGAAGCTTTGCGGGGCTGGGCACCCCTGAATTAACACACTCACTATAAGGATTTTCCAACCTACCTGCCCCGAGCAGGTTCGCGGCAAGGTAGTGTAGGGCACTTCCTGCTCGGAACCACTCCAGTGTACACAGAAAACCACACTGGGTTGGAAAATTAAATGGAAGTTCAAGTGCAACCTTACGGGAGGATTACCTTTGAACGTGAAACCTTCCTCACCTCGCACGGCTTTATTTTTCGCATATTCGTTAATTTTCAAATGACCCTCAATCACGGGAGTATTACTGAAAACCGATTAAACCTCTATAAATCGTTGGTGTCGTACTGCTCAATGGTTCTTTCGAAATATTCCCCATTTATAAGGACTCGCGATCAATAATTAGCTCCTCGGCTAAAATATCTAGGATCTCCGTGTCCGACAAAGAATTTTCTCTCGAGCATTTCAACAATGA
The DNA here is from genome assembly GCA_031894815.1 of Creontiades dilutus. Taxonomy (NCBI): domain Eukaryota; kingdom Metazoa; phylum Arthropoda; class Insecta; order Hemiptera; family Miridae; genus Creontiades; species Creontiades dilutus. Next base: position 140,680 of record JAVIWC010000831.1, read on the forward strand.
AATCCAAGAACTCCATCGCACTGAAAAATAAGTACGAACCAACCGCACAAAACAACAAAAATTAAAAGAGGAAGGTTAGACATTAGAGGAGGTTACCCCCAGGTTTCTTGCTCATTGCAAGTTGCTCTGGCCTCTGACTGGAGTAGCCTGGGGCAGTGGAAAAATCACCAAGGTGGACAAAAGTTCGGAATTTCTGAGTACTTTACCTTTTTATTATTAGTTAGTAAGACTCCTAACACTAATATTTCCCGCCATACCGTGTTTACAAATAAATAGTGAAGGAGTAAATCAGTCATGTTTACACAACTGACTGATAACCGGCAGTGGGATTATCTTTATTCGATGGCCATTCATTATGTTCAAAAGGTGTGTAGCGCAAAGTTTTATTGCTTTTGTTCAAGAATGGACATTGCTAAGACAGGCAAGAAAAACAATGTCTACATTCGTTATTGACTATACATTACATTCTATCTGTAGATTTAACTTAGCAATTTGTAAATGTATGCCCCTATTCAATAATTTGTTTCATCAATCCTTCTAGTTTTTAAATGTTGCAAAGAATTTTTGCAATTTTTTGCGTTTTGGGTGATACATTTTTTTTTTTTTTTTTTTTTTTCACTCAAATTTTGGCAAATAAATTTGATTTTAACCACTTTGTGCTTGCCAATCGTGTCAAAAAATTAATTAGATTTTTTAATATTATTTTTCCCGTATTCTCGGACTTCAATCGTTGAATTTAGGAAAGTTTTAAATTTTAGTAAATCAATTTGATTGTAGACCACTGTGTGCTCCCCAATCGTGTCAAAAAATTAATTGGATTTTTTTAAATTATTTTTTCCGTAATCTGGGAACCCAAAGATTGAATATGAACAAGTTTTTAGAATTTTGCCCACCTAAATTGGTGATTTTGCCCACTGTGTGGCGGTTGGAAAACGCGTCACCTTGCTTCCTCGTTAGTGCGCCTGCGCGCTTCCACTGGTATAGCTCTGAGCAAGCGGATGGAAAATCCTTAATGTGAACAAAAGGAATTCGCAAGTTGGCCCGTCAATATGTCAAAGGTTGCTCATACCCGATCCAAAGAAAAGATAATTCAAAGATAAGGTACAAGATAAGAATAGCGGACAACTCTCGTCAGAACGGCATCGATCCGTCCGACGAATCCCTCCCGGCCACTTTCACCTAAACAGAAAAAGGGCCCAGTGATTTCCTCTTATTCGGCTTCAAGTTTGTTTATTGTTCATCGCCCGAGTAGTCTTCACTTCTCTCCCTTCCCGAAAAATAAGGGAGACAGCTCAGATGTGAAGGGGACTCTCCCTGTAGGGGGAAGAAGACAGACCCGACCTGCAGTAAGTCACAACCATTGAGAGCTCATGTTCTTCGAACGAGTAGTACTGCCCCGCAAAGGGGGAGCTGGTGGATGCACTCTCCGTCCTGATATCTTTTACTTACAATTGATTGGGGGATAAGATTTCTGGTTTTGGTAATTTCCATCGAATGAGTCCGTGACTCATTTCACTTCTCTAATCTCACTGCTTGGCTATCGATTTACCTCTAACTAACGGACCAGCGATTCAGGTGGCCATTTCTGATCGAAGTTGTTGAATAACTTAATATTCATTGATATACAAATATACTTAAATAAGAATGAAAATATAAATAAGTATATTCCTATCCAGGAATGGACTTCAAAATAACTTCCCATTCATATGAAATATGTATAAGGATAGGAATAGGAATATACTCGTAGGTACAGGATGTCGCCCCTCCCCCCCTTCTAAAATCGTCCAAACGGGAGTAAAAAAAAAAATTTCTTTTGAATCTTCATCACTTTCTCCAAGGATCTCAAATATCATGTTTACGCATTCCACGCAACTTCGCACAAGTGACACCAACTTTCTCATTTCAAGAAGGAACCCCAATTTTATATTGCAAATTCGAATTCTACCCAAAATTCCATGAAAATTTTACCCCTCAACCAATTTATTTGTATTGCGAGCACGCAAAGTTGCGCAAACCCAAAATGTCAAATATTGAATGATGGTGAACTCTAAAGTGTGGTTCATGAATTTTCATTGTTTTTTAATGCTGATTCGTGTGATGTTATCCGTTTTTTTATTTAACTCAATTTTCGCGGAATAATGACCGAAATTTGTTTTTTTCGCGTGGAGTACCATCATTTATGCTGACTCTCAACTCCTAGATCAAGATGATCTGTCACTTGATCACTGAAGAAAGTTACAATATCCTATTTTCACATTTTTCAAACAGACCTCGAAAACTAATCCCCGTAACAATCTGAAAACAGGCGCCTAAAATTTAAAAAAAAACGGACGCGAATAAAAAAAATTTCGGTAAATATTCAGCAAAAATTGAGTCAAATAAAAAAACGGATAGCATTACGTGAATTAGCGTTAAAAAACAATGAAAATTCATGAACCAAACTTTAGAGTTTACCATCATCCACTATTTGACATTTTGGGGTTGCGCAACTTTGCATCCTCGCTGAACCGGTTGAAAACGCGAATTTCTAGGGATATGACACCAATCCCAATCGATTTTTCCTCCGAAATTACTACTAGAAAATGACGTCCCATTCTCCTATGTTAGTAACCCCCCCCCCCCTTCCCCCCAAACACGTTTTTTTACCGTGGCATCCATACGCGTGAGGAGATTTGGCTGAAATTTAGACCAATAAAACCGGGTTCTACTCGGGAGTAGAGTCCATGTGTGAAAGAAAGGATTTCTTTTCAGCAGTTCTAAGGAATTCTACAAGGTCGTGGCAACTGAAGCTTTTATCCTTGTCAAATCAGTTCAACAATTACCCGGTTTGGTAATGTCTTTGTTGTGTGTTATCGTTATTTGTGCTGCGAGTCTTCTGAATTTCCAATCTTTCCTGAAATGGAATTGTACAGATTTTAGTGCAAGCTCAGTTCTGAGCTGCTTATCAGTTTCATTTGGGGGGGGGGGGGGGGGTAGAGAAAGAGAGAGAGAGAGAGGGGGGGGGGAGAACATGCATTTACTTGATATATTTAATAGACATTATCAGCTAACACATTAGCGATGGAAATAAAATTGGTGCCTAAACACAGCAACTGGAGATAGAAAAATACATAACCCTAAAAAAAAAGCAATTAGCTTAATCAACAAATGACCTTAACTGTTACCCCAATCAAATTGGTACACCAATTCTGCTCTATATTTCCAAGCTGATTGACAGAATCTAGCCATTGCCTGCCAGTTCGCTCCATTCAAAACATTCAGAAGGGTGTCACAAGAAAGCCGAGATGTCCTAAAATCAACGACCCGAAATTCTGCTAGAACAGGGCAGATCACCAGGCACTCCCATGTGGCAAAGCGAATAAATCTCAACGTGACGGTCTTGTTGTAGAGACATGAGGGATCGACTATTCAGCTTCAGCAAGTCTCCCCGCACTCTACAAACCCATCGTAAAACGAACAATGCCGTTCAACAATTCCGTTTTGGTTCGAAACGCGTATGGACTGCGTGGAGTCCATGAACAGTTCTCATCCCCTCCCTATTGCTCCTAGAATGAATTTAGTTTAGTTTTGAACTGCTCCAGTTCTCACTGTACGAACAAACCTCGAATCGACTGTGCGACGTTGTAGCGAGAGGTTTTTCGACGGGAAAGCTGTTGGGTCGAGTCGATTCCCCTCAGGTTGGTCGGCGACCCCGAGCTTCAGCTTTCACTGCTCTCCACCCGTCTTTCTGCGTACTTACGGCATCTGTCTGATCTCGTTCCGCGATGATAAGATGACAGGATTCATGGCAGTAGAATAACAGCTGAAAGACGGATTAATGTCGATAAGATGACCAACCGTACTAAAACCACTATGGCTAAGACGCGCCAAATACCCTTTAACTCCAAGGTGAGGTTTAAATCAATTTCATCATATTTCTGGGACATTGAATTCAGTAACGCGTGATTTCAAAATTTCGGTACAATTACAGTCCCCGAGGTATAACTAAAATGCTGCAAATTCTTTCACTGGGGTTTATTATTCAATCGGCTTGCGTTCATGATTTGAATTTCTACTAAGCTTTGGAGTGTGCGTGTTTCACAGGATAGGGCGATTATTGAATTTCAGGAGATATACATGGAGCACGTGAATCTGTTCTCGACCAAAATACCTATTTGGATTGATCAGTTGATCATATTTGTGTGCCTCCTGAAATTCAATAATCGCCCTATCCTGTGAAACACGCAGACCCCAAAGCTTAGTAGAAATTCAAATCATGAACGCAAGCCGATTGAATAATAAACCCCAGTGAAAGAATTTGCAGCGTTTTTTTATTGAACCTCAATACCCCCCACAATAAAAACATCTATAATTTATCAAGTCCTTTGGCACTCGTATTGCGTTAAAACTTCCCCAAATCCAAATTTAAACGATGTAGCCAAAGGTAGACAGATGTAGAGGGGGCACAGCCACTTTACGGGCCTAGCCTCTGTTGGACAATGTATTCCACTAATAGCACTAGGGTGCCTATGTATAAGTAATTTGCTGTTTGAATTGGTATAGTTTTGTTTTGTTTTTAAGGCACAGTGCGCAGTATGACTTTTTATTTTTCGCATACTATTGTATTCAGATGCATATTTGTTTTTTGTTTGTTATTTTTGGAATAAATTCTCTCTCTCTCTCTTCTCTCTCTCTCTCTCTCTCTCTCTCTCTCTCTCTCTCTCTCTCTCTCTCTCTCACACACACACACACACACACACACACACACACACACACACACACACACACACACACACACACACACAAATATCTTCAACTGATCAATCCAAATAGGTGTTTTGGATGAGAACCGATTTACGTCGTCCATGCATATCTCCTGAAATTCAATAATCGCTCTATCACCTGTAAAACACGCACACTCCGAAGCTTAGTAAGATTCAAATCATGAACGCAAGCCAATTGAATGATAAACCCCAGTAATAATATTGAATAATATTCACCTATATATTATCAGAATGCTTCAACCCGTGTAACGGCTACTAACTACACTACAAGTATTCACATCGGCTATCAGTCTAGTATCCACATTCACTACAACTCGACGCTATCGGCCGGGCATCACTAGGTTACAAACAAACAATAATAAACGAAAAAACGCAAATGTATTCACCATAAAGCGGGCCATACATCGGGAATGGTTTGACCTACGGACGTGGGGAAGGGCTCATTCGATTCCTAATGGTATGTTCTTCAAATAGGAAAATGTTTAGGCCGATTCGACTAGTTTTGAGGTTTTCAGGGATTTTACAAAACTTTTACAGCCCTTAAAGGGCACTTTAAATTGAGTGAGGGAGCTGGCTCAAGAATTGGGGCGTCGTCGGACCAAGATGGATTTTTCCTGAAAATTTCAGATTTTTTGCTCCAGCCGTTTCGGAGATATCGTGCGTACAGCGTACGGCGGACGGACGGAAATTTTTTTTTATTGCAGATTCGGATTCTACACCCTTTGAAACGTAAACCATGAAATTTTCAGGGGGGGTTAGAATTTTTTTTCCAGAGCGATTACGATGGTTTATTATTGAAAAATAAACCAAAAAGCATTGAACGTTGGAAATCATGTTCTTTTTAAGGTTGTGGATCACATGTAGATGTGTAACTTGACTATTTTCATGTTTTGTAACTTTCAAGAGACGTGTTCCACTGCAGTGATTTCCTGAGCAGCATATTCTCACTCCTTGGGATGTTCCGAGTTGGTGTTGTTGAGATACAAAACATTTTGACAGAGATAACTCGAATTTTTTTTCGAAACAGCCCTTGAATGATAGTTGGGCAATATGAAGTCTCTCAAGAGTATGAAGAGGACTGTATAGAGACTACCGAGGGAGGTGGGCAGTATAAAGTCTCTCCATAATATAATACTTTCTTATAAGGCAGGTAGTAGTGAGAGCAGCAACAGCATGTTCTTTGTTTCTTGAATTTCGCCAAAAGCTGTAAGCAAAAGGGAGCTCCCGGTTTTTCTACAATTTCAAGTTGCATTTGGGTAATTTCACACTTTCGGTCAAATTTGGGTATTAACTTTCCTAAAATAAAATAAAAATTTGAAACTTGATTAATTTTGCTGTTTAGATTACGCCGTTTTGAAAAGACACGCTTTTGTAGGGAGTGAGTTACATACTTTTATTTTTCCCTTCTTGAGCCTCCAACTTCCCTAGGAATCGGCGCTCAAGTCTGTCAATTTAGGGAATGGAACAGTACAGATTAGCTTAATTTTAGCTACAGTAAATACTAAGGTTTCCATGCCAAATCTTGCAAACTTACTACTAGCAGATCTCACTCCCTACAAATTTTGAGGCTATGGATTTTGAAGGGAATGATGGAGTAGGGAGAGAGGTTTTAGCCTTGCACCTCCTTTACAGGCCACAAATGAATTGAAACTGGTTGTACCAAAATTTTGTCAACGAACGTCCAACAACTACACTAATTTTCAACAAGTGTTATCAAGTTTCACTCACCACAGTCAGTTATTGGAGTAGGGAGTGGGAGTTACAAAACCCTCACTGCTGCGCCCAGGGATGGTTTTCCAGAACTGACTGGGAAGGTCTAGACAAAATCCAACCACCAGCGTTAGGACCATCTTGATTAAGCGATGTCAACAGAACAGAAGCAACTTCATAAACAACCTTTCCCGCCAGTTGGGGGATACTTTTCAAAACATTGTTGGGAGTGAAGAAAAACCCTGTGACACTGAAATAATGGGTTGGTAAGGCGACTTACTTTAATCCAATTTTTTTCTGAGGCGGGTATCCATTTTAGATGGTATATTCTTTCACAGTGTAAGCGGATATAAAGGCCCCAATACATATTTCGCTGAGTAGTGATGATGGATGTTGTATACCTCTAGTCAGTGAGAGCAGGAGGGAGTGAGAAATCAGCACCGGTATTTTCTTTTGTGTCTTGTAGGCACAACTTATACATATTTATCCATGGAACACGTACATCCAGATACAGATCCACAGTTCATTCAGTTGAGTACGACGGCAATACTGACCAATGACATAAATGTGGCAGAAATTTTGAAATTACCCATTTACTTTCAACATATCTCCGTACATGTGCCGGCTTTTACATCATTTTCCATTCGATCCCTCCACTCGAATGCAAGAGGGAGTGAAAACGATCAAACCTATCGTCCTTTATTACCCTCCTAGTTGTTAGCGTTGATTGAGCCCTATTTACCCTGTTTCAAAATCCCGTCGCTCACCCTTCTATTATATTGCTGTACTAGATAACAGGGTGAGGGAAAAGGGAGGTTAAGGTCCAGAGGGTTAAAACCGACCGTCCTCACAATATAGGTTAATCAACAATAGGGCGGTTCAGCGGGGATGTTGAACGATGGGTTGAACAAGGACCGAGGCGAGATTCAACATTCAGCCTCCGCGCCGAGTGTGGAGCACAAACCGCGGCCAGCGTTTGCGGATTGGAGGATGTTTGCATAGCTAAATGCAGGAATGTCACCTCTTGCCCATCGTGCCCCTTCCTTCCTACAACCCCCATTGCACCATAGAGCCCCCTACCCCCCAGTCTAGACCACACCATGGAAACCTCCATCGACCCTCCTCCCTCCTCTTCCTGCTTATTTGTTCTTCGAGGGGGTTCAGTTCGACATGTTGCTACCATTTAACCATTTATAACGGGCGAATCAATACTAAATTCCAGCTCTCTTTTCCGCAATCACCCTCCACGGAGTGGTCGCTCCTAATACCTTCTATTATAGTTTTCAACAGCAATAATCGCACCTAAGTAGCACTTCAAAAAAAGTAATTCTAACGTGCCTTGACGAGGCAAAGTCTTTCGATACTATATCGAAAGCAAAACTTGTTGAAAAACTGGAAGCATCAGGGATTTGAGGACTAGCACTTGAAACATTCAAATCATATAGTGACAGAGAACAAGCAGTCCATATTGGCTAAATAAAGAGGGAAACTGCTTTAATCCGCGAATAAGTACGGCTTATCGCTAGGTACTTCATTGGGGCGATTATTTTTTTGCAATATGTGAATGAATGCTTTAAGCATCGAAGAGTCACTCGATGTTGATGGCTCTGTTATTCTTGCTGTATCCATGAAAATCGATTTCTTAGCCACATTAGAAAAAACGCTGCAAATTCTTTCACTAGGGTTTATTATTCAATTGGCTTGCATTCATGATTTGAATTTCTACTAAGCTTTGGAGTGTGCGTGTTTCACAGGATGGAGCGATTATTGAATTTCAGGAGATATGGATGGAGCACGTAAATCTGTTCTCGACCCAAATACCTATTTAGATTGATCAGTTGATCATATTTGTGTGCCTCCTGAAATTCAATAATCGCTCTACCCTGTGAAACACGCAGACTCCAAAGCTTAGTAGAAATTCAAATCATGAAGGCAAGCCAATTGAATAATAAACCCCAGTGAACGAATTTGCAGCGTTTTTTTAATGTAAAAAGACTAGTACCTATTGCGTTTCTATTTAAAACAAGGCAATTGAATAATAAACCCGAGTGAAAGACTATTTATTTACCCCAATAATAACATTGAATAATAATCCCCAGTAATAATATTTACCTATATATTATCAGCGTTTTATACATATCAGAACGCTTCAACCCGTGTATCGGCCAAACTACAAGTATCCACATCTATTTGGATTGATCAGTTGATCATATTTGTGTGCCTCCTGAAATTCAATAATCGCTCTATCCTGTGAAACACGCACACTCCAAAGCCTAGTTGAAATTCAAATCATGAACGCAAGCCAATTGAATAATAAACCCCAGTGAAAGAATTTGCAGCGTTTTTTATTGAACCTCAATCCCCCCACAATAAAAACATCTATAATTTATCAAGTCCTTTAGCACCCGTTTTGCGTTAAAACTTCCCAAAATCCAAATTTAAACGACGTAGCCAATGGTAGACTGATGTAGAAGAGGCACACAAATATCAACTGATCAATCCAAATACGTGTTTTGATTGAGAACCGATTTACGTGGTCTATGCATATCTCCTGAAATTAAATAACCGCTCTATCACCTGAAAACACGCACACTCCAAAGCCTAGTAGAAATTCAAATCATGAATGCAACTCAAATGAATAAAATTGAATAATAAACCCCACTGGAAGAATTTGTTTCACAGGTGATAGATCGATTATTGAATTTCAGGAGGCACACAAATATGATCAACTGATCAATCCAAATAGGTATTTTGGTTGAGAACAGATTTACGTGCTCTATGCATATCTCCTGAAATTCAATAATCGCTCTATCACCTGTGAAACACGCACACTCCGAAGCTTAGTACAGATTAAAATCATAAACGCAAGCCTATTGAATAATAAACCATAGTGAAAGAATACTTATTTACCCCAGTAATAATATTTAATAATGAACCCCAGTAATAATATTGAATAATATTTATTTATTTATTTATTATAACACGGGCTTATCAGCCCAATATAATCAAATAATGTATACAGTGTATTGTATAATATACACTCAGCTATTTCAGTGGTTGCGTTACCTGCTCGGTTATTTACCTATATATTATCAGCGTTTCATGCATATCAGAATGCTTCAACCCGTGTATCGGCTACTAACTACACTACAAGTATTCACATCGGCTATCACTCCAGTATCCACATTCACTACAACTCGACGCTATCGGCATCACTAGATTACAAACAAACAATAATAAACCAAAAACGATAATGTTGGCACCATAAATCGGGCCATACATCAGGAATGGTTTGACCTACGGACGTGGGGAGGTCTCATTCGATTCCTCATGGTATGTTCTTCAAAAAGAGTACAAATTTAGACCGCTTCGACTTGTTTTGAGGTTTTTAGGGATTTTACAAAACTTTAACAGCCCTTAAAGGGCACTTTAAATTGAGTGAGAGAGCTGGCTCAAGAATTGGGGCGTCGTCGGATCAAGATGGATTTTTCCTGAAAATTTCAGATTTTTTGCTCCAGCCGTTTGGGAGAAATCGTGCTTACGGCGTACGGCGGACAGACGGCAAAATTGTTATTGCAGATTCGGATTCTACACCCTTTGAAACGTAAACCATGAAATTTTCAGGGGGATTTAGAATTTTTTTTTCCAAAGCGATTACAATGGTTTATTATTGAATAATGAACCAAAAGATTTGAACAATTTGAAAAAAATTATTCACATTTGGGAGTCTACGGACGTAGAGATATTTTGTAGATTTTTTAGGAAAACAGCCTCTTTAGTTGAAGTTTAGTCCGGATCTGAGAGGGGACTCGAGCAAACCGACTCATTTGAGCTGCGAGGTCCCTGAACCCTTACAAGTGAACTTTGCACTTGTTATTCCTCTTTCTCCCCACTATAATCCGAAGGTGGCTGTTCGCTGTTAACCAGTTTCTACCGTTTAAGATAACAATCAGCTCCGGACTTGGACCTTCTCTCTCCCTCCCCCTCCCCCTCGGTGGACAACGCAACCCGTTCCTAGCCTTCCGATAGTCGCGCCTCCAACTCAACATGGATAGTCGCGCAAATGTGTCACATACACAAAATAGATTCAAGCATTTTATTCAGCCAATACAGAAGGGGAAATAGGTAAACAACACACAAAGGAGTATTCACAAAGATGCATTTATAACAAGAAAAGCACTAGGTATCAAATTTTTACGAACGTAGAAAGTACGTTGACCACATTGTGCAGTAGGTATCTTTTTGGCGTGACATTTTGAGCCTTACAGTCTTATTTTTGGTCCATATTGGAGAACGACATGCATGAACTCGAGTATGGTATGATTAAATAAAGACTAGTGAAAAAATCCGAATGCATATTTAGCAAAAATTAGGAATAAAATTCAAGAACATTTTGCATACATAAGTAGTAGAAATCACTTGTGAAACACGCACACTCATAAGCTTAGTAGAAATTCAAATCATGAACGCTGGCCAATTGAATAATAAACCCCAGTGAAAGAATTTGCAGAGTTTTCCTGAAAATTTCTGATTTTCTGAGTTTTCCTGAAAATTATCACAATGTTTCAAGCCGTGTATCGGCTACAAAGCCTTTTAGGAGTTCACTCCAGTATCCACATTACTACATCACTACGTCACTAGGTTACTGATATCAAAACAAAAACAATAACAAACCAAAGTAACGCAAATGTTGGCACCATAAATCGGGCCATACATCGGGAATGGTTTGACCTACGGACCTGGGGAGGGGCTCATTCGATTCCTCGTGGGATGGTCTTCAAAAAGAGTTCAAATTTAGGCCGCCTTGATTTTTATTTGAGGTTTTAAGGGATTTTACAAAACTTTGATAACCCTTAAAAGACACTTTAAATTAAGTGAGAGCGCTGGCTCAAGAATGGGGGCGTCGTCGGACCAACATGGATTTTTTTCTTGAAATTTCAGTTTTTTGCTCCAGCCGTCTGGGAGAAATCGTGCGTACGGCGGACGGACGGAAAAATTTTTATTGCAGATTCGGATTCTACACCCTTTGAAACGTAAACCATGAAATTTTCAGGGAGGTTAGACTTTTTTTTCCAGAGCGATTACAATGGTTTATTATTGGATAATAAAACAAAATTTTGGCTTGTATGACTATTTAATTCCTGCTGGGAATAAAACATTATTATTATTATAGCATACTTCTTATCAAGTTCCTGTGAAACGTGGCATATGACGTGGTATCTATAACAAAATTCAGCTGATATGTAATAACAAAACGTAACTGAAAGCAATTTATCAGTATCGAAGAGAAGTATTAACATATGTTCCGTCATTTATTAGTCAGGTTAGGAGTGAAATCGCCTAATCGTGAAATTAATCCCGCCCGCGTTTAATCGAGAATTCGAACTGGAAAGTGAACATGATCTCCAATAATTCGATTTAATAGTTCAAACGAATGCACCCCTGTTTAATCACCAACAAAACGAAGTTTATGATACGTTGATGAGGGCAATTGATGATGGATAAACGACGACTTCAATTTCCGATCCGACTTGCATTCGCCATGACCATAAACAAATCATAAGGCCAATCGTTAACAGTTTGTGCTATGAATCATGTGTTTTCCCACGGTCAATTTATATGTGGCCTGCTCTCGGGTCGGAAGACTATCTGCTTCATTTGTTTCCGCACCAGATAATGAAAAATCTATCAGAAGGTGCTTCTATAAAAAGTGGAGACCATGCACTTAAATGCATGGCCTATAAAGAATCCTTGAAATACTTGCTAAAATGTAAAGCGTAGTCGAGAGAAGAAGATATATAATGTATAAATAATATATCTCTGTGATAAGGAGGATTGGGGCGACCTCGCTTTTTTTTTTTTGCCTATTGTGGCTGGAAGAGAAGGTCGTTACCTCCAACTCCTTCCCGGGTACATTTGTCTGCCCGACCTGGGTACCTCTCCAAACCAAGCACTATTTCCCCAGTGTACAGGCTGTACAGTACAGCACTTGCATACATCAGGAGCATCTAGAGTCCGATCGTGGTGGGACCACCTGCTAAGCGCTCGGCCATCTTCGGTAAGGCTCGGCTTCGTCCGTCATCTTCCAATCCACGTCCTTAGGTAATCGGTCTGTAGTCTGTAGAACCGTGCCTAAACTGTAGGGAACCAGATATTTGCCCTTTATGAAAAAAACCATTCAAACCTCGTCGGCTTACAAGTAAAATTCACTGTAAGTAATTTTTTAAGTCTATTTGCTACTTCTATTTTTTTGATTCCCGATCAATTGGGGTGGTCAGATTTGAAATCCAAGGAACGATTTCCTAGGAGAATTCAAAATAGTCAGTATTAAATTTAAAAATAAATATAGTCAGGAGAAGTTAATTAATTATTCATTGCAAATACTTGTAAAAGCGTATACCATTGAGGTTCACAAGGGAAAGAGTATGTACGGAAAGAGCATATACATTATGAACCAGATGCAGAACAAGTTTCAACCCTCTATTCCAATTTCTTCCCCTGCGTATAGTACTTTGATAAGGCAAAACTTTTTCATCACACTTTGACGCATTTGAGGTGGTTTATAAACACAGAATTTGATGCAAGAAAGATTTTTTTTTTAAAGGAAAAACCAACTTTACGGTGGACGAACATTGCAGTTTTGGAATCTAGGCACCTTGAAACGTAAAATGACAATGTTCGAGAGAAAATAAATTTTTTTCGATCCGATCACATAGACTTATTAGAAATAATAAGCCAAAATGAACTCAAATGGTAAAATTTATAGAATCTCGACAATTTTCAGCTTTTTCGTACGTTTCTGGGCCTAAATGAACCACAACTAAGAGAAATAAACTGGGTAGAATGCGAAAAAAATCGAGGGTTCGATTAAGGAAAGGATTACAGAATTCTTCCCTCAAATTAAGAAAAAAAAAAATACCAGACAGAGGAAGATGACGGACGAAGCCGAGCCTTACCGAAGATGGCCGAGCGCTTAGGGGGTGGTCCCACCACGATCGGACTCTAGATGCTCCTGCATACATCAGGAACTGCCTGGGACCCAAGCACTAACTGCTTGGTAATTTTCGGTTGGGCATTGACATCCCAGTCTGTTGTGATGACCTAATGTCGTCGAAAACAGCCAAAGCTGGGAGGTCCACCCTTCCCCACCACGTTTTGCTGAATGAGAGGAGATCCTTTACCTTTCCCGTTTTAATAACCCGAGGATCAACGGAAGCCTGCCCCCAGGTTAGAAAACGCTGTTCTGACAACACAGGGCAGTGGCAGATGGGTGTCAGATTTGCCCATTTTGTGGAGATGGTGTCTTAAGTGGACAGTGCCCCGTTAAGAGCCTTTTTACTATACGTATCTCCTTTCTTCCTATGCTAAGCAGCTCGTTAGCTCTCTTCCTGGACAAATCAATAAATTGCCTCTGCCCCCCAAAATGGAGCCAGCAGGCAGTACTCTGCTTGCTCCCTCCGAAGTAAGCCCTCCGTAGTGCCCAGGAAGGGTTCTGGACCCACCGGGAGAGAAGCGTCCACACTATGCCGCAGAATGCCGGCGGCTTTGCCGCTGGAAGCCGCTGGCTATGCCGCAGAATGCCGGCGGCACACGTCCACATCTGCGTTGGCATTCAGTCGCACCAATGTCAAAATGATTAGTTGAAGCCGCCGCTTGCCGCGCGGCACGTCCACACTTTCCCTTCCCATTGGCTTTCTTTGAAGTAGACAGACACTCGAGCGATTTCCAGCGGCATGCCGCAAAATGCCGACGTTCACGTCCACATTGTAGCGGCTTTGCCGGCGGCAAGGCCGCCGTCTGTGCCGCCGGCATTCTGCGGCATAGTGTGGACGCGCCTTAAGGTGTCAGCTTCTTCATTCCTCTCAACCCCGTAGTGCCCAAGGTACCACACCAATGTAACCTTATTGTTACTGGTAAAGGTACTGTGTACTGATTGTTCAGGGAGAGATTTAATTGGGACTTAAAGTTCGAAAAAGATTGAACTGCTCTAAAATGTGATGGGAGGTCGGTGAACGGTTGGGGAACTAAAAATTTTTATGGTCTCTTGAAAAACTCATAATTTGGAAAAGGAACAGAAACAAAAATTACGAGAACAAATAAGAAGAATGAAATGACAGTTGCACCATAAGTTTGAGGTATGAACGTTCTGAGGTACTTGTACTAGCACTTACTTGTGTACTTGTGCATAGAGCTACAATTACAAGTACTTGTACGTCCACAGGAAGAGGTGCCTTAGCTTCTCGAAGGAAATTTTCCAGCCGGAGTGAGTGTCGAAAAATCCACCTCTCGGGTTATTGTCGATTTGTATTGGAATTCGAACGTATTTTCTGAATCTGTAAGCCGATTTACGATTCGACTACAGGAAATTGTCAATTCATCGCTGTAATCGATCTTCCCTAGCCCACTAGTACCTAGGTACCTCTTCTCATAAAAAAAAAAGTTTCACAACTTTGATTACGTGTTGCTCAAAACCAGTTTTTTCGCAATGGTCGTATTGTATTTTCGGTTTGCTGAGTATTGTACTGGTACTTGTTGCTTTTTACTTAACAATTGTATTTGATACTTGTTACATTTGCACTTGTATTTGTAATTGTACATGTGCTTTGTATTTGTATTTTGTACATGTACATTGTATTTGTACTTGTACCTTGTGCTTGTACTTTGTAGTTGTTACCGAGCATACTTTTGACAACTCCAACATTGATTTCTCAACATTTAGTTCATGATTATTATATATAAGTAGGTTAGTTAAAATGGATGAATTGATAGCTGTATCATTGAGGAAACAAGAGTTTTGTCAAGAAGGTTAAAGATGATAATCGGCCATCAACTGGTAAAAGCGACAAGGACAGAGCGGTGCGTGGGTAATGGGCCGGAGAAGGACGGATAATGTAGGATGGGAGAGGGTAGGGTACGGTCGACGTACGCGTTTCGGTATGACCCGCGGGACCCGCGCCAGCCCGTTTGACGAACGGATAATCGGTGGTTGTGAGGGGGGGACCCGCTACTAGGTAGCGCAAGTCTCCTTGACCAGCCTTGGGAAGAACCCAGAGGAGAGTTCCGTCTTTTGTGAGGTTGTGACGTTCCAGCTGGAACGTGATACCGAGCTGGAACAGTGACCACTTCCCCGGAACGGCCAAACTGATTCCTAATCCGAGAGCATCAAACGTTAGAACGTGCATCTATCTACTAATCAGAAACTTGGATTTTTGAGGATTTTCCTCGAAGAGTAGGACAATAATCAAAACTGGATGAATGGGAACGTCGTCAAAAATAGTGATTGGAAATTAGGTTCAGGTACAAGTTTGGAATATTGTTATGAAAAATTAATTGTATTTCCCAAAATCTCGAATTTACTCAACAGAATTAATTGTGGTTAACTTGTTCACAAGAATGAAAACTAGTAAATTCAGAGTTTGGTAACTGTATGCATTAGTCAATTATGCTAAAAGGAGCTGGATATAAATTTACCATAAAACATTCGATTTTTAGTTGCAATCAAAAAACGACCCTCAAACTCTCAACTTATTTGAACGGATAAATTAATTGAGCTCCATTTTTCGATAAATTTTTCCGTCGCTCGTACGTCGTTTTGTCGAGTTTTCCAACCACTTGGAAAACTGATCAAAAAAACTATGCGATGACATTTTTAGTGAGTTTCCTTCTGATAAGTTTCCATAAAATTAAAGTCTTAATAGTGAGGATTTACAGTTCAATCTACCCAATAAAATAACAATTTAAAATTTTTATTTTAATCGAGAATGGTATAATAATCGCCATTTAAACGTTAATCGAGGAGAAACGTGAATCTAGTCATAAATCAAACTAGATAGAGTGAATGAGTTTTTCGGATTCAGAAGAAGGATTCAGATATACGGACTCAACGTTTTGAACATCATGAACCCAAAAATATTAGGATAGATAAAAGATCCAATCATGAGATTGGAAGACAATCCATTGGAAATTTGGAGCCAGAGTTAACGTCAAAATTCATCTCTCTCTGAGCTGGCGAAGAAATACCTGAGAGTAATGCGACGTCAATTGCATCAGAAAGAGCATTTTCTGCTTCTGGAGGTATTGCATCCGACCAAAGATGCTGTCTTCTTGGGAAAAATTAACGTTCTAATATTTCTTCGCTCAGTTGTAAAAAAAAAGTTGAACACAAGACAAACAAGTATGAAAATTTTGTCTACTAGGTTTTTGTTTCTTAAGAAACATTACATTGGTAGGAACATACACAGTGTAAAAAACATTTGTTGTAATTTGTCACAAATTATTTGAGTGCTTCATTTTTATAAATACAAAACGTGACTAATTGGTGAGAGTTCGTTCCTTTCACCAAATTCTAATTCTTTTGCGAAGTTATGCTGGACGTTTTTACAGCTCACGAGTGATACACCCGCACACTGTTTTTAGCGAAACCACCATTGATGCCTACTTTCTGCTTAAAACACAGTTTTTTTGGAGTTTGAAAAAACATCGATGTTTTTGATCGATGTCGCAGCCCTAATTACTAGGGTCCATCGTTCGCTGTTTCAAAAGGCTTCCACGGATATTTACAGGGGAGATACCGCTGGGGGATTTCCCCGCTCAACAATTCGCGTTACTGCCCCCCCCCCCCCCCCGATCCTCATCGCCCCCTTTCCGTCCGTTGCCGCGGTCTTTACGCCGAATTCTCCCCCTTTCCTTGTTTTCCCTCCTTC
The DNA here is from genome assembly GCA_031894815.1 of Creontiades dilutus. Classification (NCBI taxonomy): domain Eukaryota; kingdom Metazoa; phylum Arthropoda; class Insecta; order Hemiptera; family Miridae; genus Creontiades; species Creontiades dilutus. Next base: position 157,856 of record JAVIWC010000831.1, read on the forward strand.
CTCCGCCCCGCCCCCCACCTCCTCCTTCATCATCCCCTCCTTCTTCCTCCTCCCCTTCGACTCCACCCTCTCTTCTCTCCTACTTCTCGAGGATGACATGCCGCAGGAGGGGAAGTGGATTAGGCTCTCCCCCCTTCCTATGTAGCCACCTCCTCCCCTCTCTGTAGCCACCTCCTGCCCTGTCCAGTCAGTCACTCGCCAGCCCTTTGCCCGACACCATCTCCGCGCTACTCGTCCCTGTGAATCCAGTGTCAAGTGATTGGGATTAATTTGTCATTTCTTTTGTGATTTTCGGATCTTCTGATTTCTACGCACTGGAACCCACTAGAAAGGGCCTGGATTACTTTCTAGTCACTAAATGACCAAGTAAGTCCCACATTTTCAATATTTTCCCGTAATTTTTACATTTTCCTAAATCACTGGATTTTGACAATCACCCGAAATTTCGGCCTATCTTCTCATTGGATCCCAAATCAGTCAGAATCGCCCCCTTCTGATTTCCCCCTTGACAGATCGCTCTAAATGGTATCTAGGGCAACGGCGAAGTGACTCTCTCGTCTCACATTACGTAAACTCGCATCTTCACGATTTTCTTACTACTGCCTTTGAAATCCGTTGATCAGCCAACATTTTCTACATCTTTCATCTCTCATTTGCCCCCCCCCCCCCTTTTTTTAAAGTATATTTTCAATTTAAACAAAAAATCAAAATTCGTCGAAAACTGAAAAATTACAATTGTAAACTTTGACAGTGCTGAACAAAATATGATGTATTTACTATTATGTTCAGTCTTCTACTACAGTCAAATAGACCCTTATCAAGTATGTTTTCAAAATTTTCAATTCGACAGCTCACATACAAATTTTACTGCACAACGTTGACCATTGTTTCTTTACGTAAGTTTGCCATGTATTTTCTAACGATTTTGAAGTGAATTCTTTAGGGTTATGTGTCATTTCATATCAGTCTTCAAAATCGCTGTACATGAGTAGTGAATCAACAAGTTGACTTCTAGCAGTTCCTCTTTCAAGCCCTCTACACCGGAAAACAATGTCGGATCCAGTTACCCTCAATTCGTCTTGACGCAGGAGATAATTAAATTAAATTTTTTCGAGATAATTGATCGCAATGACAACCTATAAACGCGACTAATTGAAGTTACCCGTTGGGACGATTACTCGGCAGATATTCGGATTTTCTCTCAAAAGTCGATTCATTAACCTTTAACGCGACAATGGACGGGTTTTCACTTCATCACGTTCGCTCCAAGGTCTGATCAATCAGGTGTCATCATTATGGGTGTGAAGATCAGCGTGATGGGGAAATTTTCACTTGACATTTAGTCGTGACTCCTGGTCTACGAAAAATTAAATTAGCTAGTCAATTAACGTAACATTTTACTGAAGGATTAATTATTCCAGTAGGTAGTAGATCGAGTATGAGGTGATTGATTGTCCTATTAACTAAATAATTATTTGTCGTGTCTCCTTATTTCACAAAAAATAAATTAACTTAGCTGGTTTAACAGAAAATTCAGTACATTTAACTCAACATTTAAGCTGTCGATTAATTATTTCGTAAGGTAGCAGATCGATTAGTAGCTGATTGATTGTCCGATTGACTACCAATCACAATTGATGAGTATTGACTCATTTTTACGAAAAATCAAATTAGGCATCCGATTGACGGAACATCACCTCCAATTAAGCTGTTGAATGATTAATTTAGTAGAAATCATATTGTCCTATTAGTACTAAATCATGATGGTTATTTACAATGTTTTATTCATAAAGTCTTGTGCCGAAACCATAATGTTATCATGTTAGTCGAGTTCCTTTTCTTTTTTGAAACACTTCAAACGCTACCCACTTGGATATTTTAATGAAATGACCGCACGGCATTCAAAATTGTTTAATCAGTCGGAAAATGCACGGAAACAATTTGAGTTCTGGATTTTTTTGGAAAAATGCACCCTACAATGTAGGACCGACAATATATCACTTTATTTAGCGGTTTCTTGCAATGTAGTAACAACAAAAACTGAAAACTCAATTTTTTGTTTTTCGTGTCATTTTGAAGTTTGGGGGTCACCTTTTAGGTTTGGCATTTGCAATTGTTTTCTATAAGTGATTTTCTGTGGATATGAAATTTAAACCTGTCGAATTTGCCTCCGACATTTTTTTGGAAATGTCACTCGACTCGTCTAAGTCAGTAAAAATCTCGAAAAACCACTTTTTTGGTACGTTTATTGCATTTTTTCACTGATACCATCTATACGAAGCGATCGAGCTGGGTGGAAGTCAAGACCAACAAGACGATGTGCGAAAGAACGGAGTTCTTCGGATTCTAAAGCCTTTTACGTGCAGTAAATAGGACTTTGGAAATTTGGAATTTACCCATCTGAAAACGCTAAAAGCAAAATTTTGAGGTGGTATTATTAAACATTTTTCACAAACAATTACAAAGGCGTATAATTGAAAATAGTGAGCTAAAAGATACAAGTCGAAGCTCTAAGTTGTCGAATACTTGCAAAATCCATAAAGGTGACGACAGTATGCTGTGTGATATTTAGCTGTTATTAATAGTGGATCTATGTTTTGTGTTATAAACTGAGTCTGTAGTAGGGGGTCGGTGCCTATAGATAGGTGGGAGATGAATGGAAGAGCGTCGGACCGTGAAAGTCTTTTTCCTTGTGTACTCAGACTCCGAGGAAGCGTCGGTTGTTACAGTTTAAAGGTCGGAATTAAATTTAAATGCCCGGACCAGCCCCTTTAAATCTGCCTTCCCTATCGCGCTGAACGCCTACTGTCGTTTCCCTTCCAGTCATCGTCGCGTCACACACACGGCAAAATCACCCATTTAGGTGGACAAAAGTCAAGTCAAAAGTTCGGAACTTCTGAGTGCTTTACCTTTTTATTATTAGTTAGTAAGACGCTTAATACTAATATTTCCCGCCATACCGTGTTTACAAACAAATAGTAAAAGATTGAATCAATCATGTTTACACAAGTGCCTAATAACCGGCAGTGGGCATTACCTTTATTCGATGGCCATTGATTATGTTCAAGGTGTGTGTAGCGCAAAGTTTCATTGCTTTTGTTCAACAATGGACATTGCTGGGACAGGTTATACATTAAATTTCTAAATTCTTTATTGAATATGAATTGCATTCTACCTCTAAATTTAATTTAGCAATTTGTAAATGTACGCAATCCAATAACGAAAAACGCTATAACCGTCAACTTACCCCAAGGATTTGTTTGTAGGATTTGTTTCATCAATGCTTCTAGTCTTTAAATGTTGCAAATAATTTTAGCGATTTTTTGCGTTTTGGGTGATACATCATTTTTTTATAATACAATTTTAGAACACTGTGTGCTCGCCAATCGTGTCAAAAAATTAATTCGTTTTTTTAATATTATTTTTTCGGTATTCTGGGACTTCAATAGTTAAATGTAGGAAAGTTTTAAATTTTAGCAAATCAATTTGATCTTAAACCACTGTGTGCTGGCCAATCTAGTAAAAAAAAATTTGATTTTTTCCGTAATCTGGGACAAATTTCAGACTTTTGTCCACCTAAATCAGTCCACACTAAATCAGTTCTCCACTGTTCTACGTCTCATGCGATATCCGCCCATTCCCTCGTATTCGATTCCTTTCATACAGTTACATGTTAATCTGAAGACAATCGGATGTAATTTCCACTTACGTTCTCCGTTTTAACTCCTCCATGGAAGTCCGATAATGCTGAAAGAATGGTTAGGTAGGTAAGTGAGAATTCCGTTGTTTTCAAGTGTATCGTAGAATTACGACAATAGGGACACATCCTTGAATATACTCCTAATGTGGAACATATTGGTAAGTAATGGATGCATTAAAGGGCAGTCCTTATGTCCGATTCTACAAAATTAGACTAATAATAATCACTTCCAACTTACAAAAACCTCCCATCATGAAATCAATTACAAAAGTTCCCAGTTTTAAGGTGTAAGAGAGGTTGGTTATTAGGAAAAAATATAGAAATCATGAAAACAATAATTAATCACTATTAACTTTTCTATTCAACCCATTCCTTAATTAAATTAGAAAGATAAGAAATATGTTCCAAAACAAGAAATAAGTTCTTGATCGAACAAAAAAAAATTCGTTCGTAACAGTTCGGAATTCGTTTGTGAAAAGTTTTCATCGCCGATGACAATATAATTGCTCCTATACGCGCTTTATCTCGACGATCCCACGATTAATTCAATAGAGTATCAGTCGTCATTAATTATAATCCCACTTATCGTCAATAAAATGTTATCGGTGATTTCCACCTCTGCGTAGACAGAGTCGCTTAATTCTGTCTTGCTTAAGCCTCTGGTAGTTCAAAGCATTCTGAACTAGTTTTTTTAAATTCATTTTCCAGCTCAAAGCTGTAGTAATGATTCATGGGTTATGACAAAACGGGAACTGTCCGTACCAATACACAATATACCTATTTCATTTTTATTTTTCTTGTTTGTTCTGATGAAGTTTCTAAGGTGATCCATTGATGGAACTTAGCGAAGGAAATGAAAATACTACGAATTAACAGAATGAATGCCGATTTGCTACCCCCATAAAATTGAAATTTGAAGAAACTCCTAAAATTTCCCTTGATATCGGATGCAAATTGTAGAAGCATTAAAATATGCAAACGAGGATTTTACGTTGGCGCATTGATTGAGAGGCTAATATTGATTTGTATGCAATTTAACCGATCCCCAACCAGCTATATTCATGAATGTACGATCGGATATAAATATGTTTCGCACAACAAAGCCGCAGACAGACAGACATAAAGCTATGATACTTTGGCTATGAACGGCACGTTTTCGCCCCTCCGAAATAATTGAATTGCTCTCTTTACCTATTGGTAAGCTAGTAAGCAAAAAAAGTGTGTGCAGGATTGAAAATTTTAATAAATATATAGATGTAGTTATTCAGAAGAAGTTCTGGGGGTTTGTTGAGGTTCCGTCTTGAATGAAAAACTTGTTCCCAACGTTTCGAATCTATATTTTTCCATCTTCAAGGGGAATCTACAAGCATACAGAAACAATGGAATAACCTTTTATTTGAGGACAGAATTCTTTATTTATTGAGAAACAAATATTGAGATAAATGAAGAGGAAACGAATAAGTTAATCAATTTATTTGTATACATACGTTTGGTGAAAATACATGAGATAGGTATCTAGTTACTGTACAATGACCACCCACAACTGTTTTGTGCAGTGACACTGCATTTCGAAATCAAACGAACGAAACTGATCGATATCCCGAAAACTTTCTATGTAAGATAACATTTTGTTTCATTAAGATAGAAATTATTTCGCGTAATCGAATGACATCACGCCCATTGTTGTACAATCATTCTTTCGCTCAAAAATCGCAGGGTTGTCTTTTTTTCGGTAGTCAGGTGAGGATCTTTAGGATCCTAAGGTGAAAATCGGTTCTCATAAGATACCCGGAAGGGACAGCTCTTCGGGTTATGTAGGATTTAAACCCACTAAAACCTCACCTTCCTTTCCCACGTTGGAACTCGGCCTGGAACTGTTCAACACATTACTATTACGGCAGGGTTGTCTTTAAGGCGAGAAGATTGGATACTATAAAGCGGCTGGCGACAGCCCCAGAGCATGTTGGATACTACACGAATGTGCTACCGAGCATGTGCTGACTTCAAACTTCAATTCAATTGAGTAACAGGAAAAGATAACTAGCGGCAGCGTTCTTGTTGAACTTGTGTTTATTTTACCTCGTTAAATTTCATTTAGTCCAGTTCTGGAAGTCACAGATCAGGTTAGGAGGGTCATCTTATACAGATTTAGTAGCGTTTCGTTGTATTTTAGTGTTTTTATCAAATTACCTACTAACAAGATAGCTTTCCTGAGAAAAAAATTATTATTGACTAAAGAACTTTGTTCAATTAGGCGAAGTAAATATTGAATTACGTAGGGTAAATTTATTGCTATGCAGGAGCATAACTTGAGAAAATAAGGGTAGGCATGTTCAACTATTGAACAAACTATAAAATATACCTAATAAGTCCGAACAATCCCTGAAAATTTCATCGGAATCGGTCAAGAACTCCCGAAGTTATGCTTGTGGCAAGGATTTCACGTTTGCGCATGCGCTGAGGCTACTATTGATCCGGGGGTCATGAAACTCATAGGGGACCATCTACACATCAAACCGAACAATCCCTGAAAATTTCATCGAAATTGGTCAAGAACTCCCGGAGTTATGCGCGTAACAGGGATTTCACGTTTGCGCATGCGCAGATTCTACTATTGATCCGGGGGTTATGAAACTCATAGGGGACCATCTACACATCAAACCGAACAATCCCTGAAAATGTCATCGAAATTGGTCAAGAACTCCCGGAGTTATGCGCGTAACAAAGATTTCACGTTTGCGCATGCGCAGAGGCTACTATGATTCCGGGGGTCATGAAACTCATAGGGGACCATCTACACATCAAAGCGAACAATCCCTGAAAATTTCATCGAAATTGGTATAGAACTTCCGGAGCTATGTTCGTAACAAGGATTTCACGTTTGCGCATACGCAGAGGCTACTATTGATCCGGGGGTCATGAAACTCATAGGGGACCATCTACACCCCAACCCGCACAATCCCTGAAAATTTCATCAAAATCGGACTATAACTTCGTGTAGTTTTGCCCGTAACAAGGATTTGCTGGCAGACAGACAGACACACAAACAGACACGGAACCAAAATTGTTCAGAAAGGTCTAAAACGCAAAATGCGAGTGGAATTTTTGATTTTGGACACAAAAAAATGTTCACATTCCGAAAGTGAAAACAATGCTTCCGCTACCTTAGTAGACTCGGAAGCAAAATTAGGATTAAAAAAAAACTGATCTGCCTAGCTTAATAAAAACCTCGAAAAACAAGGCAATCAAGTTGGTTAGAATTTAATACCAACTGGACCCCAAATGCAGTTCATGTGCTGAATAACGGATTTTTTTTTTTTTTTTTTTTTTTTTTTTTTTTTTTTTTTTTTTTTTACACTAATTCTCAGACCTTTTATGGTCTACACGGCGGACGGACTTTGTGGATTTTGAGTGTACTCATGTTGAAACGTAAAACCTATGCGATCACAAAGGCTAATTGAAAATAATGAACTAAAACGGTTGAACTCGGTACCAGCGTAATTCTACCCTCATTTTATGAATGATAAGTACGAATAATAACTGGAATTTGTGCCACATCAGCAGACTGATAAGATGAGACCCAGATATTTCAGTTTCGTTAGATCTCTACTAGGCAGCGATGGGGCTTTTGCATAATTTCCTTCCCCTAGATGCTCCTGTATTTTACAGCTTGGTTTTATCTGAAAATGGTGGATGATGATTCCACACGGTTAGGTCCAATTTGAGTCGCTCAGGTAACTCAGTCGTGAGTCAGTAACCAAGAATTTTAGAAGTAAGTAGCTAGCTCACGTGGTCGAGATTGTTCTATAATGGTTTCCGAATATATTACCGATTGAACCAGGATGTGTCTGTACGTGGAGGTTCGTGTTAGGACCATGTCGCGGATACCTAGTAAATATCGAGCAACATGCATCTCATGAGGAAGGCATAGCCCTGTAAAGCGGCCCACACACTATCCAACCGTCGGCCGACAATCGGAGGTGGGGGGTGCCGAAAGACGACCCCCTCTCCGCACTCGCACCTGAGTTGGACGGTGTGTGGAAGGGACCCAACCGTCGGTTTGAAGTCGGACGCGTTGGATGACTAGGACCACCCGACATCAAGCGGTCGGGTTCCCACCTCCTTCAGTCCCGATTGTCGGCCGACGGTTGAACAGTGTGCGGTTCACAGCTCGACTCCCCCAAGCGCCGCTAGGCTGCAGCACTCATCAAGCCTGCTTACTTACTGTCGTCCAGATGTGGTGAGTTAGTATCATAGTTCAATTGTGGGACTCAGGTTGTTGCGATTTCGAAAGGGTCGGTTATTATTTTAGGGTGTTTCTCTGAAACAAGGCTTCCCCAATAGAGGGAGTTCAGTATTTGTACAGATTTTAGATCTTTCAATTTTCATTAAGAAATTTTCATTCATAAAGAAAGAAATGAATGGTAGGGAGTAATAGTGATAAATCGTTATATCTTCACCACGGTACGCCCAATTTTTTGAACGAAAAAGTTCAATTAGTAACTTTGTCTGGTTGTGGAACTGAAATGGATCGTTTCTATGTCTTATCTAACAAAAACCGGGCTTTCCTGTAATGCATGCATCACTCATCACTATGTTTCTGAGGTGGGTAACTCTTGAAGTTTATTCCATTTCTACCAACTCCGAGTTGAACAGCTCAGTGGTTAGTGCTCCGTCTAAATGGAAGAACGGTTGAAAGAAGAACGACCCCAATATTCTACAAATGAATAATACAAGAAGGAACATAGAGAATACAGAAAGAAACAACAACAATAGGCGATTCGTTTTCTGATTGCAAGTCTCTCGTTCATCCGGACCTTAACGGGATTCTGGGATTTGGGTTGATTGATTTGTCTTAAGCCTCTGCGGCAAACCTGTCTACGGACTTCTAAAATCCCTAGGTTGCCGTACGAATAGTCCGTAGATTATCATAGCGAACCTCTGTGATTTGACCCGTTAAAATAGGTGTCAACAATCAAGGCAATTGAAAACAGCTAAAAGGTTACTAGCTGTTTGAAGATAATGGTTAGGAAAAGTGAGCAAATCGGTTGTCCGAACGCCAAATAGCGATCCCCAGAACTATTATTTGAGGTTCTTGTTCAAACACCAAACATTCAAACCTTTGATTATTCTCAAACCCCCTTCTGTTTTCTGTATAGGAGAAAACGTCTCTTGAACTGTATAAAACAACAAGTGTAGACACCCTGTATATAAGCAGTTTGTTGTGAAGTGAGAGATGGGAATTCCTTCCCATTAGCCAACACATCCTTCTGTACTTGATTTTAAGTTCTTCTTTCTTCTTTTCTATGTGTTTATTCCAGTTTAATTTGAAGTCAAGTGTCAAACCCAAGTATTTAACTGCTTCAGTATGCGGTATTTTATTCGAATTGATCTCAACATCCAACATTGGGACTTTTCGGTTAGTGAAGTTGAAGTGGGCTGATTTTGATTCGTTCAGCTTCATTCTCCACATCTTGGTCCATTTACAAACCTCAGTAGTAGGCGTCTGTAGTTTCCGTGTTGCAGCTTCTATATCATCTCCAACAGAGAGGATGGCCGTATCATCTGCAAAGGTGGCAACAGTTGTGCCTTCTTGTTGGGGTAAGTCTCGTGTGTACAGGAGGTAGAGTACTAAACAACACAATGAGGGAGTATAATAGCAATATTAAAAGTCAAAAAATCGTATATCCCAAATCCCCGAGGAGAGGACCACATCGCTTGCCCTGGGAGGCGCTTCCCCCCGCTTGGGCCCTCCTTCCTTCACTGGCGGGGTCGGGGGGAGGGGGAGCAGGTCGGTTGTCCTGGGAGACGGGGGCGAGAATTCCACCCGCCCAGCGTTACCACCCCCTGAAACGTCGATATACTCTGATAAGCTGGTTTTTATATAGTGTGATTATTTTATGCCTCTGAAACTGGACAAAAAACTTGAGTTTTTACTACACTTGTGTACTTCATAGGCTCCTGCGGCTTTTGGCATCTTAAGCCGCAGTGTTAACCCTGTCTACATAATTCCAAAATCCCTAGGCAACTCTATGAATAGTACGTAAATTTTTTGGAGATTTCTGGAGTAAGTGATAAATTTGGACGTTTCCTTCTGAAACTCTCTATTTCGAACGTTTTCTTTTGTGAGACAAATCAAGATCGGAAGACTAGAACAACCGTCCGAAATGCGCAAGGCCATTTTAGCCATTGAAATTGTTTTCTTGTACAACTAGTTTGTTTTCAATCGCTCATTATCCACATGACAGAAACCACGAATTTACCCTATCATGGTACCGTAGTGATCAACTCATGTCGTGCAAACCGATATTGGGGTTATTCAGACCCCACACTGCCGTTCTATGGTTAAATATTCGAGGAGTCTAAAGTGCTCAGAGAATCGTATGCGAATTTCAAGAGAGCTGTATTTTTATTTGGCGATAAAGATTTTGGGTTGATGTGAGGAGACTCGCGACACGGGAAAATGTTTTACGTGCTCGAATTGTTCTGAAAAGAAAGGACAAACCGTCTGGGCGCGGGATTGTAAGTCAATACGTCCGACTATTTGATCCTCTCAAGGCCGAGTTTGGGTTGAAAGCCCCTAGACGTTCCAGGCACGAATCTCAAATCTCGCACTTTCCAGGAGAAATAGCGGTACCCTTAATAATCCACATTTTCGTCATCTCGATTCTCAGAATTGATTTTCGCATCAGTTCTCTCGAAGCGCAGACGATTGGAATTTCATCTGGGACCGTGGTGTTGAACTGTTTCTACGGCATTTCTACAATCAATTTACACCCCAAGAACAGTATACCGCCTTACCGACCACATGTAATAACAACTCTACCAATTCCAACATATATTTGTATTATTTCTTGTCTGCAAAGACCTGCATACTCACAGACCGTCACAAACAACAGACACGAAGCGTAAGACAGCTAATCTGAAAGTAAAGCAAATAGCCAAAAAGCTAATTCATCTATTAGCTATAAAACTAGTTATGTAATTCCCAACACAGCTGTTTACACTCAGACTCACAGAAAATATTATTTCTACCTACTATCTCCATCACTCCTTCGATTTGTATCAACGAATTCACGGGCTCGAGTCATCACTTGCATCACGTGCATCACTTGTAAATTTTTGGTAATATTGTTAAATTTTTTGTAGGTTCTTGACGAAGTGTTAAAATTTAGATTGTTTTAAAAAATCGAATTTCGTATTGGTAAACGGTTTAGCTGTAAATTAGCAAGGTTTTGGAAGAAGCCCCTCGAGTAATGTTGGATTTGTGAAACGATGAATGATGCACGTAGAAGAAAAAACCATCAAGATACTACCAATGATTCAGAGCTCCACTGCAACTATTTGGTTATGAATTGCTGATGCTTCCTGGCTCCGAAGATTTGCCCAAGGTTTTGTAACGAAAAGTTTTTGCAAATTGAAATGTTATACGTGAAGCCACCTGACTCAGATGCATTCTCTTCTATGTGCAATATAATTATATTTAGAAGCTAACACCTGGAGCATGTCCAAAGATCCGTCCTCTCATTTGAGTTTCATAGGGCGATAAATCATCCCGTCGGAGGAACCGTGGAAATACAGACGCGCCGTTTATTTTCCGTTGGTTGTGAGATATGAAGGCACGATAATAATCTTCCACAGCTTTTAGACTTCATGAAGAACACAAAGGTTCTACTTTAAGTTGTAACCATCACGAATTGACAGTTGAGGACTTGAATATGGTGACAAGTTGATGATTAATGATTAAGTGCATACGGACTAAGTCTCTCGCGACGAAGTTGTGGAAACCCATTTCAAATAAAAACGGAGCAGGATAGACGTTGTCTATATTTCCACGAAAGTAAAGAGTTACACTGTTAAATCGATTTCGACGGACAGGTCATCATCAGTAACAAACATGAACTGAAAGCTCATCACAGAAAGCATATCTTATATAGGATCGAGTGAGAGGAGATTGCATCCTATTGGCTTTTTATTAAGTGCATACTTCTGAATAACGGTATACAACACTTCTGACAACGTTTGTTGAAAGATGAAGGAATTTGGTTTGGAAAATTTTGAATTTGGTTTAGAGAATCTTGAATTTGGGTTAGAGAATCTTGAATTTGACTTGTAAATGCTACAGATTGCAGAGGTAGGTGATTTCCAATCGCTCAATCCAACATTATAAATAATGTTGGATTGTGCGATCAATCTAATTGGATTCTACAAATTTGTAGATCTAGTCGATTCGTCTTGGGTATCACTCATGAAAAGGCTATTAGCGGTGCGATGATTGAGGCTCCTGTGATTTGTACTTGCAAATCGAACGTTAGGTAATCTTCTTCACATGACGAGGAGGAAAAAACGTAAAGGACTCGGCAAACCTCAATGTCGGGCGGCCATTTCTTATTTCGGAGGCTGACCCCATCGAGTAAACAACTGCGCGTTTTTCGAGGCATCCGCTTCACCTTGATCACATCATTAGTTCACCGTTTTCTCTTGAATTCTGCGTCACATGAAGAAGGTAATTGTTTAGGTAAAATGTTAGTAAAGTTTGTTGTGATAGAGATTTCCAATTGTTCACTAAAATAATTAGTACGATCTGAATCAATGTCCAATTTTACTCCATTGGACTTCAAAAAAAAATTCCCTCAGTTGTTGTGAACGGGTTCGAAATTTTCTCATTCAACGGTACGTATATACTTTGATTTCCGTTAAACCAGGCTTCGCATTTTGTGTACAAGGTATTTGATGTGAGCACATGATATTAATTTCTAGGTGATACTGTATCGCATGCAATGGTCTGTGGTTTGTTTGAGAGGCAAACAGTGGGATGACAAACTCAATGAACCAAACGTATCAACCGAAGCGTTATGTAGTTTCACTCCTAATAAAGCTATCAATTCTCCTCGGAACCCTTTAATTGTTATAGTAAATAATTGTTGCCGTATGGGCTTATATATAATAGCTATTGGTGTCATTGAATTGAGACAGTTACGTAAGGAACGCTGTCTTTTTCAAAAGTGGGTCAATATTCAAGTTATTTGGGGCGTATTTATATCTACCATATCTTATTAACTGACACTGAGCAATGCTTTAACTTTTGATTTATTATTTTGGATAATTAGTTTTTCTAATTGTAAAAGCAAAAATTATTTGCAACCCCCACTCCCGTTCCCTTCTCCTATTTTGTGATTTTACGTTTCGAAGTGCATAAATTACAAATCTGCCATGTCCATTTGCTGTCTAGTTGCTCTTAACTTTGAGCCAATGACGGCTCAAAAACGTGCCAAAATATTGTTTTTCGAGGTTTTTATTGACATAGGCAAGTGAAGTGTCATTTTCCAGTAATTTAGGACGCCTATTCGATCGATTTGAGTCCCAGACCTCATCTTTCTAAGAAAAATTGTCAATTCTAAGTGTGAAAATATTGAAAACGGTTGACTTTTTTCTTTTCCTCCGTTTTAACGACTTTTTTCTTTTCCTCCGTTTTAGCCAAGAAAAGTTGTGGTGGAACGTTTTGCAGAAGTTTTGGAAATTTACGTTTATTAAATCCCAATTTTCGTCAGTCGAAACAATTTGGTATCTGAATAAAATAATTAACCTTAATGAAATATGTTGCAGCGTTTTTATGTTGGGCAATATGTACATAAGTTTAGGCTTCCATTCCCAAACTCGGGGTCTCTCCGGTGAAGGCAAAACTATCTTTTCTCCAGTCTCTTGTGTCTTTTCTCTATCTCTTTATAGACTCAGAGTGTGATTTTCAGATATTCATTATATGACACATTCTTGAAAATAGTCTCGTCTTTTATTTGGATGAAAAATAATCGGGTTGGACCCGGTCCATTGGGTGCAGCGACGTACTCCGCCTTCCTCGGAGCCTCGACCTCCGTTTTCCCGGTGTTGTTTCCCAATGAGGCAGATCCCTACTGGGAAACGCTCAAGGCCGCGAGTGACGTAACCCTGCGACGTTCCCCGTGACGTCCGGATTTTTAATGTCTGAAAGCGACGAGCTGTTTTCGGTTCATCTGTTTCAGTAATGAACCTTTGTAATCGTCCAAGAAATCAAAATTGTTAACCCCAAAATCTTCAAAATTGGTTGGTGTCTCCAGATACTTTGACTTTAGGGAATTAACATCTGTCCGCCGTCAAAACCCTTTCTTCGAAACTAATGAAGTGAAAATGAAATGAAATTAAATTAAATACAAACTAAATGTTCGAACGTTTACGGAATTTGCCTAAAAAATTATGCATCGGTACGGGATCTGCCAGTCTTCTCGGCGGCTTGATCAATCGACCGCATAGTATAAAATTTGAAAATTGAACTGTTGTCCCTCAACAAGTTTATTCATCTCGATTAGTTTTCTAGTTATGAACTCGCTGGGAAGTGGATAGCAGTCCCCCATCCCCCTCATGTTGTAAGTTGTGGGGCCCCTTGGGCAGAAGACGAAAGTCAGTTAACCCAGGAGTCTCCCAAATAGCAACTTAACCAACTTCTCCAGTTATGTCAGCCATCAGCTTTTCTCTTGTTTTCAACTTTAACTCACTTACCACAATTCTCTCAATTGAAGAAGTACCTTAAAATTTAACTATACTGTTTGAACGAGCGTTCAATTTTCTCTCTCTCTAATAGAAAACCAAATAGATTTCTGAACAGGGAAAGTGAATGGAAAATTTAACTAGAATATGGAAAACAGACAAATCTTGACAATCGCCACATTCTTTCAATCGCTCTCCTGTGATTCCGTAGTGACGTTTTTCGGGTAAGCCTGAATATTGCCACAAAAAGTCAGCATGCTGACGGTCTAAGGAAGAAATATTTTACGTTGGACGTTAATGGAGAAACTTGGGTTATTACTGAAAAATCACAGTTTTTCTGTCAGAATCAATTTACCACAAACCGGTGAAACATTCTGAAAGTTGTGTGCATCTTATAGGGTTACACGCAACATTTCACCTCTACGTCATTGAAAAAAGTTAAGGTTTCCATGATTTGACATGTTTTCCCTTTTGAAGTTCATTTTCCACTCGTTTTTTGATTGGACAAACGTTGGTTCCCCTTCGGGAGATAAGAATTTTAACGCTGTTTCACTCGGTATAATTAAATTTAAAGTTACTCCTTCAATTAAGGGATTTAATTTTATTGGGTTGAAGACGAAAACACGGGAAAAATCTTAGGGATGACATAACTTGAAAGCCAAGCAGACAAAAAATTAAGAGACAATGGGTTCTAGAATCCATGCCTGGGTTTGGTGTCAGTCACATGTAAGGCGCTATAGAAGCGATTCTTCTCCCAATGCATGATGACGGTATTAGGGCTTGTTGCGCCGCAAACTGGTACTTCTGCAAATTTCCAATCCCCTCAAGTTCTGCTCTCAAGAGGTTATTCTGTGATTTTCAAGGATTATAACCCACAGACGAAGAGATTTGATTAAATTGCCCTCAAAGCTCAACCCGTTAGTTAGTGTTGCAACTAAAGGGAATTTTCCTCTTGGTGATAAGGACAAGGGTTCGAAGTCAGTCAGATATCGATATTTTTGGGCTCGTAACAACTCCACTCCGCGTTATTTGTTTAGGGAGACCTCAGGTGTCGCCGTATTGGGGCGTTTTTTACCCCGTGATAACCTCGCGAGGGGCTCTGGGAGGTTTATGGGGTCGAGGACGGACGAGGGACACGAGACCCCCAGCTGGTCGGGAGAGGGCGGTGGAGCCTTGGCACGCGAATCGCCCCTGAAGGTCGACCAACTATCCGAGGAGAAGATCCGCAATCCGCTCGCCTCGCCTTCCCTTTCTACAAGTCGTTCGCCCCGTTTCACAGTCGACCGGTTGTCGTAAGTCGGTCGATGGTCTGAACCCGCAGTTCTGGACAACGAAAATGCAGTTTCAAACGGCTCTGACTTGTACTTCTGGATTATTATCAGCATGGAAAATGCTTTAGGCTTGGACTAAGTAGCCAAAAAATATCACGCGGGAGGGTAACGCGAAAGTGTCCCACGGATGTCGGCAAGGTTCGGTTATGTTCGTAACCAGCCGAAGTCAAGAGCCGTCTGTAACGGTAACGTCTAGTGGCCGCAAGTCCTCACAGACGTAATTATCAGTCTACCTCCTGCCGACAATTAACGTTTATCGATCGATAACCAAACGGCAATATTGTTTATTTAACGATACCCGAACAAGAATCGGTCAATCCATGAGCCATTCAGACTTTGGACTGTCAAAATTCGAACATTCCGAATTACTGAATACGGAAAATCGGAAAGCTTAAGATAGCGGGCCAAATAAGAGACAACTGAGAGCAGCAAACTTTTAACTATACCTCGAGTGGTCTCAGTTTTATGAGGTCTGTAGATAAGGCAGTTTTGCTTATGCGCATGTTTCATCAAGAATTTCCTGAAACACTTACCTATTCGAGATAAAAGTGAATAATCTAATAACGTTGTTATCCTACATATCTGCTGTAATGTGCTTGAAAAAACCAAGCCTGCTACATATTTTATTTAGCGTTTACCCTAAGTTTGCGGTTTCTTCCACTCAAAATAAATTCAACGCGTACAAATAGAGTTTATACGGTTCCGGGTATAAAAAACATTTCCACACGCTTTTTTCGTGGTTTTGACTTCAATGCATTAAGTTTTAAATCGTCAATAGCTTTACGAGGCAACAAGAATTATTCATATCTGTTCTCGGGCTGGAAATAACGCGAAATTCATAACGGGCCCGGGGAAACGAGAGGTATTTGTATTCCAATATCGTTTTCATGAATGCACACCTATTGATTGAAAATCCTTTTCCGTGCGCGTTGAAAACGACGCTCGTAAAACTTCTCGCCTAACGGCCGCATTTCAATTGCTTCGGTCCGACCGCATTAAATGTTCCGTTAATTCGAGGCGAAATAGATTCGTTTACTCTATCGAACGTTCGTGTTTCAATTTGAAATACACTGCCAAGGAGATGGCACAGCAGCTTTCCCGTAACAATCAAAGTGACAACATTATGAAATAGAAAATAAAGAAATTTTCAGATGAAAGATGTTGAGGTAATTGGTCAAACTTCCTAAACAGTCGTTGTGACATTTTACAGGCTGAAGTGAATGTCATTACTTGAGATGAAAGGTGATTAAAAATTGAAAATCTGTTTAACCGTTGGTGTGTGACAGCAAACCAGAAAATGTATGGGCTATAGTTTCACAATTCCAGCCCCCCTCCCCCCCTCCAAGTAGACACTTATAGATGTTTGGTGTCAGCAAAAATATGTCTGGATTCAGGAAATTAATAAGGGGAATATAATATATTATAAAGATCATGGGCACATTGCGTTTCAAATGCAAGTTTCTTTTGCCGTTACTCGTCAAGAGGAGGGCAGTGAAAGTGAAAATTAATTAATTCCACGTAAGCGCATGCGCACAGCGTACCGCTAGTTCTATCATGATGCAATTCATAAGAGACCTTGAGGGGCGTGGTGCGTATAATCCTTTATCATATGAGCTAAATTGAATGAAAATTGTTGAAGTTATACCTGTGTCAAGAATTTTACGTTAGGGAATGCGCAAAGCGTACCGCTGATTATATCTATTGAGATGAAATTCCTATGGGATCTCAAGAGACCTTATCCGCATAGTCCTTCAAAATTTGAGTTAAATTCATTCAAAATTGTGGAGGTTGTGGTTGTAACAACACGGAAACAAATTTGTTCAGTAGGCTATGAAACCCGAAATGCGAGTAGAAATTTTGAATTCGGACATAAACAATTTTTTTGCTCCCGACAATGAACACAAGGCTGCTTCGCAGACTTGGAAGCAATAGCGACCACTGTTTATTTATGCAATTTTATTGAGTTAAATTCAATATTATTTGTGAATCTAATCAAAACGTTGTGAAGTATTGATGCGTTTTTTGTTTACCATTTCCAATAATAAGCATTTGCCATCGTGCAGCAAAACATATTGTGTAACCAGTCATGAAAATATACGTTTCAAGGTGCGTAGATTCAAGGAGGCTTATGTGCCATACTACAATCAAGGTACTTGTAATAAATTGACAAAAAGAAGAAGAAGAAGTCATCATGACAAGCAAGCATTTGGTACTACATTTAGAGCTTGTGTGTACTTTTTGTCATTTCCCTAATAATGGTGAAAAGATTGAATTTAACTTGGAAATGCTATACACAGCATTGAAAAAAACCGTTGATGCATCTAAAAACAAATCATAATACTCAGGAATAGCAAGACCTTTCAAGACTTCATCCGTCAGATGAAATGTTACCTCAAGAACCTTTGAGAGAGCGTTATTTGAAGTGAACGATATCACCGCTCGATCGGCTTGGTTCTTGAGTGAAAATAATAGGATCACTGTGATAGAAAATAGGATTTCTCCTAATCAGCTTTTCGTGTTTTCACCGGGTCCTTGAACTTAACTGTATTCGCTGTTCCCTCCCATTGTTTCCATCGCTTGTGTCAACCCTTTCTTCAATTTTTCTTCGTTTAGTGTTGTTTTTGATCTAATAGATATGTCTGTCAATAAAGGTTTTTTTTCTTCAAAAAACATTAGCCGGAAGCAACAGCCATTCAATAAAGGTAATTCGTTCTCTTGAAGCCAAGCGTGCAATGATGCAAAGAAGAAATACTCCAATCTTATTCTATACACCGCCAGTTCAATATGTTCCCTCTTAAATTGATAGTCGAATTTAAAACAGAAGTATTTTACAGATTTCTTCCGTTTACGGTTAGTAATCGAAAAACTTCTCAAAATTATCTCCGAATCTGAGGAGCCGCCTCAAGTAAGTGAACAGCGGGAGAAGGCGATTCTTTCACCTTTGGATAATTTACCAAGTCATTGAGTTTGTTCTACTTGACGTTTTATTGTGAATCAGATGGAATCTAGGTCAGTTCTTGCCCAAATTTGTCTTATTCAAAGCGAGAACGTCTCAAATGCTTTAGTCGTACTCTGAACTAAATGGAAGTTTCGCAGACAGTCAAGGAGACTTGATGAACGAGGCATGTGGTAACCCAGAACGATCCCCATCAAACCACTTATAAGCTGAATCGATTTAAAATATGTTTATCCATTGGTCGCTGCGAA
Organism: Creontiades dilutus; assembly: GCA_031894815.1. Taxonomy (NCBI): domain Eukaryota; kingdom Metazoa; phylum Arthropoda; class Insecta; order Hemiptera; family Miridae; genus Creontiades; species Creontiades dilutus. The sequence continues at coordinate 176,615 of JAVIWC010000831.1, forward strand.
TCTTTTTATGACACACACTATACGTTCATCTTAAGAACATAGCCCAATTGGTTATACATACAAGTGTGGTAAGAAATTGTAGTCTTTATTCAGTTAAAACAAGTTTCAATCCTCGACAGAAAACAAGGGAGGGTTTGATATAATTCAACGTTACAATATTTGACGCTTGAACATAAACATCAAATAGTAGCACAGGAGGTTGACGTTGTCAGTGTCAAACCAAGGAATTTTTGCTGTCCTAATTTGGCTAAGATGAAGTGGATTCAATTACATAATAGTCCCATTAGCTTTTCTGTTTTTACTTTTTTCGTTTGTGGTTTGGGGGACTAGAAAATTCAACCGGCTCTAAAGTGGTTTTATTCAAGGCACATCGAAAAAACATGCGATTCATCACTGAAGGTGAATTAAAACACAACTCAACGAAAACCCTGGCGTTTTTAATGGTCTTGACTGCTGAGAGCCGTTCCGACAATTCAGATAACAAAACGGTGACTTCGAACGTTCGTTATCTACGGACGTCTAGGGAGGTCATAGGGAAGTCTAGGGATTTTAAAAATCCATACAGGGTTGCCATTGCGGCTTAAAACGTCATGAACCACAGGAGCCAAATCAAAGGTCCGAATTTCGTTGAGCTTGTGTTCACTTTCGGAAGAAAACAATTTTTGTTGTCCGAATTCAACATTTCCACTCGCAATGTGCGTTTCAGAGCCTACTCAACTAATTTGGTTCCGTGTCTGTTGGTCTGTCTGTCTGTCTGCATTTCCTTGTTACAGCCATAACCTCCACAATTTTGGATGAATTTAGCTCATATTTTGAGGAACTATGCGGATAAGGCCTCTTGAGGTCCCATACAAATTTTATCCCAATATAATCAGCGGTACGCTCTGCGCATGCTCTAACGTGAAATTCTTGACACAGGTATAACTTTTACAATTTTCATTCAATTTAGCTCATATGATAAAGGGTTATACGCATAACGCAACTCGAGGTCTCATATGAAATTCATCATGATCGAACTAACGGTACGCTGTGCTCATGCGCTTACTATTAATTAATTTTCATTTTCACTGCCCGCCTCTGACAAGTGACGGCAAAAGTCACTTATATTTGCAACGCAATGTAACCAACAATATCGATCCAGACTGTTCAACTATTATTCTCGACCGTCCTTTTATCCTTTATCCGATATCAGATCGTGGATTTTTATTCACCGCACAGTATGATGTGGAATTTCAGAAAAGCTAAGTTTATTCTATTATCATTTGGGGAGGAGGAAGCTGCTGTGTATTTATTTCCTTGGCAGTGTATTTTGGATTGCTTTTATGTCCCATTGTAATTATCGATATGGTAGTTGATCCTTCATGTGACAACATTGTAAGTAAGTTGTATGTTGTTGGTTAGGGATATAATTTCGTTATTTGTTTCGGATTACAGTGATCGAGTAGACGGTTGGAGGTAGAACGAAAGCTCGCGAGATGAACGAGGCGTGTGACAAACGAAACTCGTTATGGCGGTGAGACTCAAGTTGAAGGTACAAAATTAGTGAGTCGTCGGCCTCCCTGGCGGCCGCGGACAGCGGTGGGATCGAGGTCCGTCTTTTGATAGGCCGATTGTTGCCGGAAACTGGAGGATGGAGCTACGTGAACGACAGAAACAGGATACTCGAGGAAGACGAGGGACCAGCGGAGGAGGGAGTTGGAACAAAGAGGCACATTGAAGACCCCCCCCCCCCCCCTTGCTCTCTCCCCTGCTGGAGGTGCACATCTCGAGTAAACAGCTGCGCCTGCTCCGCTTGTGTTGGGGTAAATGGCTTTGAGCGGAGAGGTGGCCTTCGGGCCTTAGCCTGGATAGGGCGGACAGATTATGATAGCTCTCTCGACTTCCACCTGTCAGAAAAAGCCTATCTCAGCTGATTTGAGCGCCACAGCACTTGCAGTTAGGATGTACCCTACTTGATCGCCATGGAATACTTATCCATCTGGAAATCTGTCTCTCTAGCTGATTATATTGAGAATAAAATCGTATGGGACATGAAGAGGCCTTATTCGCATTATCCCTCAAAATTAGAGATAAATTCATTGAAAAATGTGGACATTACGGCTGTTTCAAGAATTTCGCGTTAGCGCTTGCGCAAAGCGTATCGCTGATTATATTGAGAATAAATTCGTTTGGGACCTGAAGAGGCCTTATTCGCATTATCCCTCAAAATTAGAGATAAATTCATTGAAAAATGTGGACATTACGGCTGTTTCAAGAATTTCGCGTTAGCGCATGCACAGAGCTTATCGCTGATTGTATTGAGATAAAATTCGTACGTGACCTCAAGAGGCCCTATCCGCATAATCTCTCAAAATATGAGCTCAATTTCTTCGAAATTGTGGAAGTTATGGAACTGCGGACAGATAGACCGACAGACAGACAGACCGACAGACACGGAACCAAATTTTTTCAGTGGGCTATGAAACGCAAAATGCAAGTGAAAATTTAGGATTCGGACAAAAAAAATTTGTTAGCTCCCAAAACTGAGCATAAGCTTTCCGCTGCTTCGCAGACTCTGAAGCAATACCAGATAAACTTGGAGAGCGAAGCGACTTGGTCTGATATTTCATTTCCTCTTCAGTGCCGAACTGCCAGGACCGTGTGATGACGCTTTCTAGGCCCAGAGAGCCGCCCGTAGCCGGCTCTCCAACACTCTGATTGGTCACCCTCCCCTTCTATTTGGTCCTCTTTCTCAGAAACTCCGCTGCCTCCTGAATAACATACAGAATGGAAGAGGAATCGCAATTTTATAGCAATGGGACGGTAGGAGTTCAAAACAGTCCAAAAAACGAAGAAGAAGTAAATCAAAAAGGAAATTTATTCTTGGGATCAAAATTGCGATTTGTTTGACCTAATTTGAACTGTTGAATTGTGCACTGTCAATTTTATTAAGAAAAAACGCTGCTAATTCTCTCACTGGGGTTTATTATTCAATTGGCTTGCTTTCATGATTTGAATTTCTACTAAGCTTTGGAGTGTGCTTGTTTCACAGGATAGAGCGATTATTGAATTTCAGGAGATACGCATGGAGCACGTAAATCTGTTCTCAACCAAAATACCTATTTGGATTGATCAGTTGGTCATATTTGTGTGCCTCCTGAAATTCAATAATCGATCTATCCTGTGAAACAAGCAAGCTCCAAAGCTTAGTAGAAATTCAAATCATAAACGCAAGCCAATTGTATAATAAACCCCAGTGAAAGAATACCTATTTACCCCAGTAATAATATTGAATATTAAACCCCAGTAATAATATTGAATAATATTTACCTATATATTATCTTCGTTTCATGCATATCAGAATGCTTCAACCCGAGTATCGGCTATAAACTACAAGTATCCACATCGGCTATCACTCCAGTATCCACATTCACTACAACTTGTCGCTATCGGCCGGACATTACTAGGTTACAAACGAAGAGTAATAAACCAAAAAACGCAAATGTTGCACCATAAATCGGGCCATACATCAGGAATGGTTTGACCTACGGACGTGGGGAGGTCTGATTCGATTCCTCATGGTATGGTATTCCCCAAATCCAAATTTAAACGACGTAGCCAATGGTAGACTGATGTAGAGGAGGCACACAAATATCAACTGATCAATCCAATGGGTGTTTTGGTTGAGAACCGATTTACTTGGTCTATGCATATCTCCTGAATTCAATAATCGCTCTATCACCTGAAAACACGCACACTCCAAAGCCTAGTAGAAATTCAAATCATGAATGCAACTCAAATGAATAAAATTGAACAATAAACCCCACTGGAAGAATTTGCAGTGTGAGTGTTTCACAGGAGATAGATCGATTATTGAATTTCAGGAGGCACACAAATATGATCAACTGATCAATCCAAATAGGTATTTTGGTTGAGAACAGATTTACGTGCTGTATGCATATCTCCTGAAATTCAATAATCGCTCTATCACCTGTGAAACACGCACACTCCGAAGCTTAGTACAGATTAAAATCATAAACGCAAGCCTATTGAATAATAAACCATAGTGAAAGAATACTTATTTACCCCAGTAATATTATTTAATAATGAACCCCAGTAATAATATTGAATAATATTTACCTATATATTATCAGCGTTTCATACATATCAGAACGCTTCAACCCGTGTATCGGCAAAACTACAAGTATCCACATCTATTTGCATTGATCAGTTGATCATATTTGTGTGCCTCCTGAAATTCAATATTCGCCCTATCCTGTGAAACACGCAGACTCCAAAGCTTAGTAGAAATTCAAATCATGAACGCAAGCCAATTGAATAATAAACCCCAGTGAAAGAATTTGCAGCGTTTTTTTATTGAACCGCAATCCCCCCCCCCACAATAAAAACATCTATAATTTATCAAGTCCTTTAGCACCCGTTTTGCGTTAAAACATCCCAAAATCCAAATTTAAACGACGTAGCCAATGGTAGACTGATGTAGAGGAGGCACACAAATATCAACTGATCAATCCAAATAGGTGTTTTGGTTGAGAACCGATTTACGTGGTCTACGCATATCTCCTGAAATTCAATAATCGCTCTATCACCTGAAAACACGCACACTCCAAAGCCTAGTAGAAATTCAAATCATGAATGCAACTCAAATGAATAAAAGTGAATAATAAACCCCACTGGAAGAATTTGCAGTGTGAGTGTTTCACAGATGATAGATCGATTATTGAATTTCAGGAGGCACACAAATATGATCAACTGATCAATCCAAATAGGTATTTTGGTTGAGAACAGATTTACGTGCTGTATGCATATCTCCTGAAATTCAATAATCACCTGTGAAACACGCACACTCCGAAGCTTAGTTCAGATTCAAATCATGAACGCAAGCCTATTGAATAATAAACCATAGTGAAAGAATACTTATTTACCCCAGTAATAATATTTAATAATGAACCCCAGTAATAATATTGAATAATATTTACCTATATATTATCAGCGTTTCATGCATATCAGAATGCTTCAACCCGTGTATACACGGCCATTAAGGGGCACTTTAATACATATTAAAGATACATCGGCTATTAACTACAAGTATCAACATCGGCTATCACTCCAGTATCCACATTCACTACAACTCGACGCTATCGGCATCACTAGGTTACAAACAAACAATAATAAACCAAAAAACGCAAATGTTGGCACCATAAATCGGGCCATACATCAGGAATGGTTTGACCTACGGACGTGGGGAGGTCTCATTCGATTCCTCATGGTATGTTCTTCAAAAAGGGTACAAATTTAGACCGCTTCGACTTGTTTTGAGCTTTTTAGGGATTTTACAAAACTTTGACAGCCCTTAAGGGGCACTTTAAATTGAGTGAGAGAGCTGGCTCCAAGATGGATTTTTCCTGAAAATTTCAGATTTTTTGCTCCAGCCGTTTGGGAGAAATCGAGCGTACGGCGGACGGACGGAAAATTTTTTATTGCAGAATCGGATTCTACACCCTTTGAAACGTAAACCATGACATTTTCAGGGGGGGGGGGGGGGGGGTTAAAAAATGTTTTCCAGAGCGATTACAATGGTTTATTATTGAATAATAAACCAAAAGAAACCCTTTGAAAATTCGCTTTTGAAGCCAGATGCTGCAAATTCTTTCACTGGGGTTTATTATTCAATCGGCTTGCGTTCATGATTTGAATTTCTACTAAGCTTTGGAGTGTGCGTGTTTCACAGGATAGTGCGATTATTGAATTTCAGAAGATATAAATGGTGCACGTGAATCTGTTCTCGACCAAAATACCTATTTGGATTGATCAGTTGATCATATTTGTGTGCCTCCTGAAATTCAATAATCGATCTATCCTGTGAAACAAGCAAGCTCCAAAGCTTAGTAGAAATTCAAATCATAAACGCAAGCCAATTGAATAATAAACCCCAGTGAGAGAATTAGCAGCGTTTTTTTATTGAACCGCAATACAACCCCCCCCCCCCCCCCCCACACACACACACAATAAAAACATCTATAATTTATCAAGTCCTTTGGCACTCCGATAAAACTTTTCAAATCCAAATTTAAACGATGTAGCCAAAGGTAGACAGATGTAGAGGGGGCACAGCCACTTTACGGGCCTAGCCTCTGTTGGACAATAATATATTATATTCCACTAATAGCACTAGGGTGCCTATGTATAAGTAATTTGCTGTTTGAATTGGTATAGTTTTGTTTTGTTTTTAAGGCACAGTGCGCAGTATGACTTTACACAAATATCATCAACTGATCAATCCAAATAAGCGTTTTGGATGAGAACCGATTTACGTGGTCTATGCATATCTCCTGAAATTCAATAATCGCTCTATCACCTGTAAAACACGCACACTCCGAAGCTTAGTAAGATTCTAATCATGAACGCAAGCCAATTGAATAATAAACCTCAGTGAAAGAATACCTATTTACGCCAGTAATAATATTGAATAATATTTACCTATATATTATCAGAATGCTTCAACCCGTGTATCGGCTACTAACTACACTACAAGTATTCACATCGGCTATCACTCCAGTATCCACATTCACTACAACTCGACGCTATCGGCCGGACAACACTAGGTTACAAACAAACAATAATAAACCAAAAAACGCAGTGATGTTGGAAACCAATTAAATTTCTTAGTAGTTACAGCTGAGTGACTCCAAATGCGAACACACAAAATTTTGTTTCTTGAATTTGTCCATATGCCTCAAAACACTGCAGGGGCCTAGTTTTCTACAATTAAAACAAAAATCCTAGTACCGAAGCTTTTCTCCGAAACTACTGGGCCAAATTTTGCGAAATTTCTCAAAAATCCAACATCGACCCGGGATGTGGTAGTAATCTCGGCATCTTGATCAATAAACCTAAAGGAATTGCATTTTAGGGTTATTCTATAAAACAAATCGAAATCCCACTTACGATGTGAGGGGTAGTTAATTTAACTGTAAATTATGGTTAAGTACTTAAATTAATAGTGATAACTCGACTACCAAACGATAACAGTCTGTTACCGTTTGCAGTGCCTGGGCCAAAGTTATATTATAATCAACCCAAAAGGGTTATTATTAAGGATCATCAAAATAACTTTGATGTAATATGATTTTTATTGGATAAAGATAGAAATGAGTTCCCTGAATCGAATGGTACCACTCGAATTGCTGCACTATTATCCGTTCGCTCACCGTTTGAAACACCTCTTCTTCAGGGTTTTTTTCTGTGATTCATTTATTGCACATCTCCTGGTTCTCACGTTTGTGGGGGCGTCTTCCGTGCATATTTTACTATGGTTTGATTGACGGATTTTGAGCTCTTCTTTCTTTTTGCCAATATGGCTATTCCAGTTGAGTTAGGAATCGAGAGTCATGCCCAAGTATTTAATTGCATCTCCATACGGTATTTCATTTGAATTCATCTGCTGAGATGGTTCAACGGGAGGTATGAGCAAGACAGCGTGACTGGAGGTCTTCAATGGAACTACAAGGTATGCAAGTGGAAGTCTCAAGATTTACGTAGAATGCCTATCTAAACTAATGAAATGGCTAATAAACCTCTGTCGTCATTTGCCGAATTTCTTCTGTATTTTCAGGAGGTAGGAACTCTCACATGATTTTGTTAGATTCTTGGAAAGGAGCTGAAGCCACGTTATGGCCGATTGCGTAACTTTCACTCGACTTTTAGGGTTGTGTGGATTGTAAAAAACCGGCTGGAAACCGAATAGAAATGAAGAAAGTGGTTTGAATAAAGGGAGGCTTCACGCGTCGGGTCAGAACGGCGCAGCGCCTAGTTCTTACGAGGAGCTCAAGGTAAGGGATGTACGGTGGGGAGAAAGGGAAATATGCGCATTTTGAACAGGCTGAATTGAAAGACTGCTGCACATTACCGAGCTAGGATTGCCCGTGCGTTGCGCCGGGAAGTAAGGGGGTACGCCCCCCCCCCCTTCCTCGTCTTTTTTCCCCTGTATTTCAACTCCCCTTTTGATACACCTCGCGGCTACAGCTCGTACGTTTTTCTCGGCTCTAGTGACTGTATTTCGGGCCTTCTGTTGCGGAGATGAATGGACCCCTATGATTGAATATGGTGACAGTCCCCACCGCTCCAGTATGAGCTCCCTACCGGAACGAATGATTGGAAAATACCTTCGAGACCGTTAACATCTTGCTAACATTAGTCATTCTCGATTGACACGTCTCGTCTATGCAATACTTCATTGGTCCCAATTATTAGCTATTTATCCTCAAAATTGACATCCAATTCCAATAATAAGCATTTCTAAATTTACAGCAAACATTTTTGTGACCCCCTCACATTTTTTCATTTTACGTTTCATGGAGCGTAGATTCCAGAATGGCTATATCCGCCCCCCGTACAGACCATAAAAGCCCATAGACTTGATGAAAAACGTACTCGTATATTCCTTCAAACATGAACTCCATGAGGGATCTATTTGGTTCTAACGTCCATCAAGCCTGAACCCATCGTACGCATCTAAGCACCTATAGATGCTTCGAGCCAAACAAGTAGTTTTTCGAAGTTTTTGCCGAAATATGCAAGTGGGGTATCAAGTCTTAGTATGTTTAGAGTGTGGGATAAGTAAAAGTTCATCCAGAGCAAACAATCGCAATATCTGAACCTGAAAGTGAGCCCGAAATCTCACAATGACAATCATTTTAAAGAATAATAAACCCTTGTGTTGAAATTGGAGAGGTTTTCCAAACACCATGGTTATTCATTCAGCATCCTGAAATCATATACTAACTTACCTTAGTCTTGCCACTTTTTTTGGTTTCCAGATCAATTGTTGGTAAACATTTGTAGAATCAATGGACAAAAAAGTTTGGAAGTCTCACGGATGGGAATGTATGCGAGTATTTTCCACGTTACTATGACGGATATTCATTTGCGTATTCCGTTGTAGACACTTGAAGGCCCTTTTAGGCGAAAATGGGAAGTCACTTTTGTAATAGCACTGTCACTGTAGTGTTGACGCACAAGGGCTTCGAGGACTCGAGATTCAAGAGGGAGTTGAGGAGTATCAGAGCGCGGATAATTGCCGGCCGTCCCCGCGTCCGTCGCACCGGTCGACGCCTATCGACCGATAACGTCAACAGCGTTACATTAATATTCACTTTAGTCACCGTTTAGTAGTACTAACCTCATCTACGATTCATTGGAAGGTCGAGTCATCTCAAGTACTAATAAGGCGAGTACGGGTGCCTTCAATAAGTGATACACCCGCCGAGAAAACCTGCCCAAATACACACGACAAGGACCTGTACTGTTCACTAAACACATCTCTACAACAAAAAATTCATTTATGATGGCATAACTACTAATTTTGTGCGTAAATTATGAGCATCAGAAGTAAAAACCTTAATAATTAAGTAATGTTTTCGGCGGGTTTTAGTTAATGATGGAGATCTTGATACAAAAAATCCTTAACGCATATTCAGTGCAGAAATAACTTGTTTTACGAACCTTTTTACAAGATATTTGAGTTAACAGATTTCGTTTTGGACGAAAGGGACACAAATGACTCACTTGTGCTGTTTCTGCAGCTAACAGCATAGTTTCTTTGGCTCACATGCATCGAACCCCCGAGGCCACATGCTTGCTAACACTTGCAGACAGCTGGGACTTGACCCTCACTTCCCAACCGAGCCAACTTTCTACTCAGAAAGTGGGCACTCGCCTGATGTCCTGGACTACTTCCTCGCCAAAAATATCCCTCACTCTATTTCCCCTCCAGTGGTGATCCCTGAGTTGTCATCAGATCACTTGCCAGTTCTTATCACCCTAAACAATAACAGCGGCACCCACAATCACCAAACTGAACCAACTTACCACCGAGCAAACTGGTCAGTATATACAACCGCATTGGACGTGGTTACCGATCTAAGTGTTCCACTAAGCTCGCCGCAAGATATTGATAAAGCTGTAACCATTCTCCAAAATAATATTCACTTCGCTTTTCTGGTTGCCCAAAAGCCTGTCAACTTGCCTCGTTTCTCTAAAGCGGCCCACACACTATCCAACCGTCGGCCAAGATTCGGTGGTGGGGGGTGCCGAAAGACGACCCCCTCTCCGCACTCGCACGTGAGTTGGGCGGTGTGTGGAAGGGACCCAACCGTCTGGCCCATTGGATGACTAGAACCACCCGACATCAAGCGGTCGGTTCCCCCCACCTTCAGTCCAGATTGTCGGCGGTCGGTTGGATAGTGTGTGGGCCGCTTAAGCCCTCTCATGCCATTAGTTGCCTTGTACAGCAGAAACGTCGGGCCAAGGAGTTATGGCAAACCACCAACCTTCGCACCCACAAAACACAGTACAACCGATGTTCCGAACAACTTAAATATGCGCTACAGAAACAAGAAGCTCACAGAAAAGAACAAGAGATTCTCACTCTTGACAATCGAGACTGCTCGCTTTGGCAGAAAACCAGACAACTGACAAGAATACACGAAACGATACCACCGTTGCGAGATGGAAACAACTGGGTCTCGAATTCAGCCGGCAAAGCAAAACTATTTGGTGAGGCCCTACGAAAACAATTCACCCCCCATCCTTATGGCATGCCTGCTCACGACTCATCGGTCACTGATAAGTTGCTGGAACCACTTCAGCTCTCTCCCTTCCGCCAATTCTTCTCCCCCAAAGAAGTAGCTAATGCCATAACGCGGCTTCGAAAGAAGAAATCACCAGGTTTTGACAGTATCTCCAAGCAACATCTTTCGCACCTTCCCCGCAAAACACTAGTTTTCATAACCCAACTCTTCAACGCCATACTCCGGGTAGGTTACTTCCCGACTGCTTGGAAGACTGCCAAAATCATTATGCTCAGAAAGAAAGGCAAACGAGCTGATGAAGTAGCTAGCTACCGGCCGATAAGTTTGCTGCCAATCCTGTCCAAACTTTTTGAAAGGCTTGTTTTCCCTCACATTTTACATCAAGTGGAGCATCTTCTCCCAACGACTCAATTTGGTTTTCGTAACCTCCATTCCTGTGAATGGCAGCTGCATAGGGTACTCGACAAAATATTAGCCGCTTTTGAAGATAAATCTTTTGCTCTGGGTATGTACCTTGATATCGAAAAAGCGTTTGACAGGTTGTGGCATGATGGACTGCTGGCGAAGCTAAAGCCTCACGTAACCGACACCTATTACAGATTACTCCAATCATTTCTTCACAACCGCCATTTCCGAGTCAGCATCAATGGGGCAGAGTCCAGCAGATATCCTATCCCCAGGGCAGTGTTCTCGGGCCTATTATTATTAAATAATAGTCAAAAGCGTGTTCTCGCAAGATGGACGAAGAAGAATTTCTCTTGTTGGCTACAGCTGTAAGTTTGTACACCAAACAAAGAAAACCCGAAAAGAAGTGGGTGAAACAGCGGTTTCTCAACAGAAGACAGCACACACACACTTGAATTTATTTCATGGAGAGAAAATGTCAATTAGGGAAAGAACCGAAAGCGACAAGCAACCTGTTCGACTGACCATAACTAACTGAGACAGAAAAGTGCGCGGTTTGCCCACTCACGGTCGTTCCATCGCGCCATCAGTCCGTGTTTCTCGGTCGCGTTTCCCCATTCACAAGCAGTTGGAGCGGCGCGATGGATTTTCGACTGGTTGGAATTCCATCACGCCCCGTCACTCCACTCCAAACCCGATGAGTTTTGCCATTCACGTCGTTCCATTGGAGCGCTGCCACGCTATTTGGTTTGTTTGAACGATCGTCAGTGACCGGCATTAAGTTGGGGTTAGAGAGGAATGCTATCGTGGACCTCAGGTGAATTATTCTCGATAAAGACTAAGTTATTCATCGATAATGGGGCGTCATATTTTACCCAGAGCGAACGCGTGAAATCTCACTTCACACGCGTCTTTCACGGAGCTCATCTGGCGGATCGCACGCGAAGCGGTTGGTAGAGGGCACGACAGGCCGAAACATCTGGTTTTCACCCGAGAGCCTGACCAGGGCATGAGCGGTGCAGGGAGAGCGATCTAGCGGCGGCTGGCTCAACTTATTCCCGTTCCACTCCCGTCATCACCCTCCTTTTCAACCCAGAGGCCAGAGGCTTGTTGTGGGATTAATAGAGTTGCAAAATATATCGGACGAAATCACTGCATGGGCACTCAAGTGGAGACTCAACATCAACGCTTCCAAATCTGCTCTCGTCCCGTTTACCTACCGAAGAAATTATATACCACCCCTCATTACCATATGTGGCACCAATTTACCTATCCAGACCGAAACCACTTACCTTGGACTCACACTTGACCAGCGTCTCACCTGGAATGCCCACATTTCATCCCTATCTGGGAAGATTAGAGCTCGCATCCATCAGCTAAAGCCTCTTCTCAGCCACCCCAAGCTCCCTATTTACATAAAACTGATGGTATACCAAGTCGTCATCCGACCCATCTGGCTCTATGGGGGTGCCCTCTGGTGCTCTGCATCGCGCACCCAAATAAATCGAATACAGGTCCACCAAAACCGTGTTCTTCGACTCATATGCAACGCCCCATGGTATGTCCGTAACGATGAATTGCATAAGGATTTGGAAGTTCCCACAGTCCACGACACACTCATCGCCACCTATCACCAAATGTATACCAAGGCACCTAACCATCCAAATCCTCTAGTAAATGCAATCCCCCTGCACCGTCCACCACCACTGCATGCCCGTCGCCTCAAAAGAAAACATCATTCAGATAACGCAGATGGCTTCAACTAGCACTCACCAAACTTTCATATACCTTTCATATGCACTCACTCATTGCTACTTTGTTGGAGTTTAACTCAGCGTTATATGTATTCATGTTTAAGAGCTACTTCAATTAGCTCTATATCTGGATATTATTTTGTAACATGTTAATCACTGTAGTGCTATACGCCAACATTAACATACTATATAGGGCACTGCCCAAAAATGTACCTTGTTGAATTTAAAAAAAAAAAAAAAAAAAAAAGCAGCTAACAGATAGTTTGTTGTCATGGTAGAACGTGTGATGGATATAGTTAGTTGGCCCCTTCCCGATTTTAGAATCTGTCGCCTTGGGAGATGGATCGGACGCCTGCAAGCGTCTGAACCATCTTCTGAGCGTGGCGGAGCATTACTTGATGCATCCACCTGCTTGGAAGGGGCAACTATACCATTCCATCACCCTCACATGGTAGCAGAGCGTGGTTACGTCCATCGGCCTTTTTATTATTAATTGTCCTGATTCCCTGCTGCCCCTAGGTACTCGCAACCCCCCCCCCCCCCTTGTGGCTGTATGCCCTATCAATGATCAATTTTGTAATTGACATTCCCCTGCCCAACTCACTGCGAGCTCCCCCCCACTGAATGAGAATTACTCTTCCATTCATGCCCCCCTCTCCCCCCCCCCCCGCCTTTTCTCAGAGCCCAGGGAGTGTGATGGATATGGTTAGTTGGCCCCTTCCCGATTTTAGAATCTGTCGCCTTGGGAGATGGATCGGACGCCTGCAAGCGTCTGAACCATCTTCTGAGCGTGGCGGAGCATTACTTGATAACCACCCCACCTGCTCGGAAGGGGCAACTATACCATTCCATCACCCTCACAAACGATTGTCGATTTGATAAATATTTTGTTGTTATGGCGGCACGATTGTGGCCTATGAATCCTTTTCCGCCCAACACACAGAAGGAGTTCCTGAATAATCGGATTTACCTAATCACTTTCCATAGTAAAAAAAAAATCATGGGTTTTCAGAATTTGTTCTTATTATTAATAAAATATTATTGATCTATCTAGTATTTTTAATCATTTCCAGACCGATTTCAATTCAAAAATTTGAGAATATAGGAGGAAACAGTTTTTATTGCAGAAATGGCACATTTGGAAAATTTATGAAATTTCGTATTTGGCGTTCTATTGTAATTAATTTTAAAAGGATTGTTTAGAAGGATTGCATGAAGGCGTTTTTTTTCTGGGGGAGATCCCTTTCTGATGTTGATGGAGAATCTCTTCTCCGTCTTCATTCCTCTCCTCATCCCAGACGGTCCCTTCAGTGTGGTCGCGGTCCACGCCCCCCTGGTGCCTGTGTGTGCCCGTGTTCTTTTTTTCTTTTTTTTTTCTTCACTCTTCCCCAAGTATATTTATTATTATTATTTTTTTTTTTTTGTTTGTCGGTACTTTGGGGGGGCATTTTCCAGGGTGGCCTCCTCCTCCTAACCGTTTTGTCGGGCCCGACGATGGAGGAACCTTCTGTTACTGTTAATTGTACCACCCACGTCAAATCGGTCACGGTGAGACTTTCCCCACACCCACCGTCTTCAACCAGTTCGTGGAGTTACTGCCCCCCCCCCCCCCTCCACCTACCATAGCTACACTACCTACACCTTCGTTTTTCTCCTGTGGTTTTCTGAATCCGCGTAAAATACAAGCAAAATGTTACCAGGTGAAGTTATGATGCGTGACCTACATTGCATACTTAGTAACTCTCTTCCTGCAAAAACTAGTTCGTTTTTATGAACTTTCTCGTTGATTTTCAGCCTTTTCTCTCTTTGTTTCACTGTGGTTCTGTGATTCTATTAATTGTGTGTAACTTCTCAAAATGAAGATTGGACAACAACGGATCAAATCCTTCCATACCATCGGGTTGAAATTAACTCAAGTTCTGTAGGTAGTTATATATATATATATATATATATATATATATATTTTTTTTTTTTTTTTTTTTTTTTTTTTTTGTTAAAAGTGAATTTGTGGTTAACAGTTTACACAAACACCCCACTTACTTAAAACGCCCATAATGTTCTTCCTGCCCCAAAATTTTATAAATTTAAACTTTTTCTTTATTCGGCCTAAAACACCAACGTGACACCTGCTGCTTCCATCGCCATACAACTACACTTTATACTTCTATTACATAATATTATAATGAATTTAAATAAGATTTTATCTTAAATCTCTAACGAGACCAACAGGCGAAAGCATTTAGATTATTTATGGCCAATAAACTATTATATGCTGATAGATTTCCTCCCCTTAACCCCAAGGCATTCTAACATAAATATCCTTAGTAGATTCATACGAGCCATAAGATGCTCATCTTAGTGGCTAAATGTGAAATTGTCTACATTCTAAAATTTTCCCATCCAAACCGCATTCTGTAAAGCTTGATGGGTACTTGATTTACCTGCTTCGTTGTTTTATACAGGGGTAGTAAATAATTGTAATTTTAGAATGTAATTTTTAATGATTATTTTTGTGACTGTTATTCGTTTCAACTCATTTCGAATCGAATGACTATCTGAAAGTTTCTAGGAAATTAAATAATTATATATTGCTACCCGTAGTTTATACAGATCCCTGTCAGACAATCATCTGAAAATCACTAAAGGATATTTCGTAATGTGTCACACATTCCTTGTGATCCTCAACCGCTAAATGAATCACCGTAATAAATATTTCTCCTGAGTAATGCAATTGGTGATAAGTTGGCAGCGCACGGACAAGGAGGAATTCGTCGCACGGGTCGCCAAATCGCTCGATGGCGCTGGTTGTATTTATAATGGGGCGAAATTCATACGAAATGCGATCTTGATATAAGACACCTTTTCAGTGTTGTCTAAAGGTACAAAAAACGATTGGAGGTGCCCCAAATATAGTAATCGGTAACAATACTTCCTTAAGGGGTTTTTCTCAGGCAGGGTGGCATTCTCCT
This sequence comes from Creontiades dilutus, assembly GCA_031894815.1. Classification (NCBI taxonomy): domain Eukaryota; kingdom Metazoa; phylum Arthropoda; class Insecta; order Hemiptera; family Miridae; genus Creontiades; species Creontiades dilutus. The sequence goes on from JAVIWC010000831.1 coordinate 192,335, forward strand.
GGCAGGCAGCCGTGTTTACAGCAAGCACAGAACATAGAGTAAAGTAGAAGCGGCAGGCGTCGGGAGGTGGGTGGCACCGACCGCCGGGCTCTATCCCCACTCCTACGCACCCCAGCTCCAAGCGAGATCGCTAAAAAGTGTTAGCTGCATCCCGTACTTCCGGTTGTATTTACTTGCTAAAGTGTTCATAATTTCGTTTCTTTCGTTTCTTACTATTATAAGTGATTATTGTTTCGCTCCTTCCTTTAATATTATCGAGAAATTAACAGTGTGTATAATTGAAAAATGCATTGCTACGCCGCATTCGGTTGCACCACGATGGAACGGAACAAGACTGATGTTCCTCTCATAACTCTCCACAAATAAGTGTCTATCTGATGATTATAATAATCAGTAATTAATTACCTAAATACAGTTAGATGTGATTAATTACTATTTATCCTTCCACGGTTACTATTGAAGTGCCTCGTGTAGCCCTAAATTTATAGTTACTCCTAACACTAGTTAACTTCTGATAACGTCCTCACTTGAATTATCATTGTTGACAGCTTTCATTCAGATGAAAATAAAAGAAAAAAAATGGATAGTAGCCGTGAGATGAGAGAATTTGAAACCTCCAAATACAAGTTTTTTTTAATGTTCTCAATACTTCAAAGAATTTGACTTCGGCCAATCGCCGTTTTAATGATCCCTTGCCATCAGTTTTCAATGCTTATCCTAAGCACTGTCAACCGAAAATTAACCTGGTATGTTAATGTTGGTTGTATTTGATGATTATTCAGTTAGCTATAACGATAGGCAAGTTACGTGTGCGCTAGTACTTCATGGCGGTTGTCAAACATGGGTTCCACGAAGAGAGTTCTGTTCAATGTTCCTTAGTATTGACACCTTCGTATATATTTTCTGTCCCGAGCTTATTTTAAATTTATTAGCGAATTTTCTTGGAAAAAAGAGCTATTGCAATGGCTCTAAAAAATGGTTGGCCGAGAAGACAGTGCACAGTACTTATCTATCAAAGATACCCATGTATCGAACGTGGCAGAAAGTTATTGTCGAATACATATCAGGTACGAAATATAGCATTTCCAGATTGAATTCCACTTTCCAAATAAAAACTGACATTTCCCAAATCGTTTTCGACATTTTTCAAATAGATTTCTATATTTTCGATAGAATTTGTAGAGAAAAATTTTGAAACCTTTTTGAAAAAGGTCGAATTTGATTTGGAAATACTACATAAGATGATATAAAAATGAAACCTAATCTCAAAGTTATTTGGAGAATAAATTAAATAAAATTATTATAATTATTATTCTTGTTATCATTATTATAATTATTTATTCCATGTCATAGTATTATTTTTTTTTAAAGTGTTTTCTTGAATTTCGGTATTCATCGTACGAAAACTGAACTTTTTTATTTTATTTTTTTATTTATTTTTAAATCATATAACTTTATCGCATAATTAGCATTACAGTTGAGCGTAGACTGATATAAACGTAGAGTGATGAAGAAAACTGAACCTGTTGCTAAAATGTGAAGCGTGTCTAGAAGCTATTGAAAAAAATATTAACACCAATGGAAAAGGTCTTCTTGCAATAAAGGACCGTGGAGAATGAGTTATGCTAGATAAAGATGTTATTAATGTTTGAACGATTGGTGAAAAAATATTTAGGTGCAAACAGACTGGGAAAGAATTAACAGCGGACTCGGCGGCAATTACAGTCCTTTTGTTAAAACAGTGCATTGGGAAGAATTTTTTTGATAACAGCTCATTTTTCAGAAGATGAAACACATTATACATCACTTATCAAAGCAATTGGTCAGATGTATTTGACAATTAGAATGCACCACAATTTGAAAACCTTCAATGATGATTTGCACACAGAACGCGTATGAACGAAAAATAACGTAATCATTCTATTCAAAGGACAATAACATTAATTTTGTTTCGTTTTTTTGTATTTCACACAACAATGTAATACCCCTAAGTGTAATTATACCGGTTATTACCAAAAATAAGAGTTGCATTGTCTATTTTTGCCCTTTAACAAAGGAAAACTTAGGTCAACAGTGCGTAAACTGTTGACTCTGCGTGAGGCGATCGAGAAGGGTGCGTAGGAGTGGGGGTAGAGTCGGGCGGGCTGGTGCCATTCCCTTCACTGCCGGCGGGCGTCTCTGCCTCTTCTACTGTATTCTATTTTCTATGACAGCAAGTAAGATGTAAACCTTGAAAAATATAGTCGTTTTATTTTCTAAAACTATTTCTATGTGGTGAGGAATAGTCAGGGTTATTCAGTAGGCTCAATTTTTACAGCGTAGTACCTACCTATTTGTGTATACTCTCATATATATATATATGTGCTTTTGTGAGTAGTCTAATTAGAAACGAATGTTTCACTACAGCGAACACTTCACTTTCACCGGTGAGCATTTCGAACGAAACTGTTGAACAAATGAACTGAGATTCCTTCATTCTGGGAGTTAGGGGGGTCTACAGAAGACAGGTCAATTACCCCGCCTTTCCTGCCTAACTCTGCAAACAAAAATTTCTAAGATCCACTAGGTTTAAAAAAACCTTGGTCATTCGAGAACGTTTGTGAACAGGTTTCACAAACTCTGGCATTGGTGACAGTTCACACCAAACCGAGTATCCTGCTGATGTTTGTTTGAAGAACTTTGTTCGTGAATAATGCTCGTTTATTGTTAACAGGCCACTCATAAATAACTTCGAAAACCGATAACACTGAGTCGTTACGAGGCAGATACGCGTGTGGCGCCCCAAGCAGCTAGCATAGGACCTAATGTGCTCCTGTCTTCATTTTCTCAAGCTCTCTGATTGTTCAATCTTAAACTGGCCACTGACGATCGTTCCAACTGGAGTGGAGTGGAGCGAAGTCGGGCGATATTGGAGCGACGAAAAAAACAGTCGAAAGTAGGGGCCATTCACGATCCCTCCAACTCCATTCCATTTCCGACAGTGCGGTACCGTCTTCCGTCCTCTGAAGTGTCCCTATTTGGTGTTTGTGTCCATCTTGAGGTGTTTGTGTCATTTAATATTTTTAATTATTTAATATTTATTAAATAATAGTCAAAAGCGTGTTCTCGCAAGATGGACGAAGAAGAATTTCTCTTGTTGGCTACAGCTGTAAGTTTGTACGCCAAACAAAGAAAACCCGAAAAGAAGTGGGTGAAACAACGGTTTCTCAACAGAAGACAGCACACACACACTTGAATTTATTTCATGGAGAGAAAATGTCAATTAGGGAAAGAACCGAAAGCGACAAGCAACCTGTTCGACTGACCATAACTAACTGAGACAGAAAAGTGCGCGGTTTGCCCACTCACGGTCGTTCCATCGCGCCATCAGTCCGTGTTTCTCGGTCGCGTTTCCCCATTCACGAGCAGTTGGAGCGGCGCGATGGATTTTCGACTGGTTGGAATTCCATCACGCCCCGTCACTCCACTCCAAACCCGATGAGTTTTGCCATTCACGTCGTTCCATTGGAGCGCTGCCACGCTATTTGGTTTGTTTGAACGATCGTCAGTGACCGGCATTAAGTTGGGGTTAGAGAGGAATGCTATCGTGGACCTCAGGTGAATTATTCTCGATAAAGACTAAGTTATTCATCGATAATGGGGCGTCATATTTTACCCAGAGCGAACGCGTGAAATCTCACTTCACACGCGTCTTTCACGGAGCTCATCTGGCGGATCGCACGCGAAGCGGTTGGTAGAGGGGACGACAGGCCGAAACATCTGGTTTTCACCCGAGGGCCTGACCAGGGCATGAGCGGTGCAGGGAGAGCGATCTAGCGGCGGCTGGCTCAACTTATTCCCGTTCCACTCCCGTCATCACCCTCCTTTTCAACCCAGAGGCCACAAAGCAACACCAACTCTCCGTTGAGGTTAATCACCATGAGACATAACGATCGCGGTAGAGGAGGGGACGGAAGCACTCTCGATTTGAAGGGGAACCCCCTAAAATGCCCCGCTATTCATTATCGCCTTTTCCTCCGCTAATACATCTCTTCTTGTCATTTTCATATTACAAGCCCGCCTCATGGAGTGCTTATTTGTGAGTCAGTGAATACCTATTCATTCAGTGACAGATAAATGCTACTTACAGCTTCTCCTTTCAAGTTATTCCAACAATTCCTTGAGACCTCCTACTCATTCCAGTTTTCTTCTGACGACCAAACGAACATTCCGTATAATTAAAGCCAGTTTATCGAATCGCCTATCAAATGTATCCAAAACTCAATCGAGAATCAACGTAATCGATGATCGGTAACTCTAAAAAATTTCGGTACGTTATTAATTTCCAATTGAATATACTGATTAGATTTTGATAGGGGTAAAACAAAGGTACCACCTTGACAAAGTTGAATGCCCACTGTTGAGTGAGGTTACTTCCCGTAGTTGTGGTAACCCTTTAAAGATAGAAGACCACCGGCTTCCCGTAATACTACACAGGAATACACAGCCCTATCTGGAAATTGAAACAAATTGAAAGGTTAAACAAAGAGAAATACATTCGTACAATGAAAAGGAAATCTCTATATTTATAGAACGCGTTTGTGATCTGTCTGTTCCCTTATAAATACGGATCCGGCCAATCAAATGACGTAAGATTTGGTACACGTACCTACAATTACATGAGGAAGGTTCTTAAGCAGGTTTTGTTCCATCCAACCTCATTCAGACCTCCTACAGCAGAAATGAAGTAGTTGAGAGGTTTAATGTTGCCATTCTGAAGCAGCTTCCGAGGCAAAAATATGCCTACAAGTCCGTAGACTGTATTCTTAATGATGATAAAGCAGCACAATATCCAATTGAGTTTTGAATTCCATCCAGACTCCTGATTTGCAAGCCCACAACTTGATTATGAAGTTTGGTGCTCCAATGATGCTAATCCGAAATATTGATGCACCCAGTTGTGTAATGGGACAAGATTGATCGTGAAAAACACATAATATGTGTTATCATATCATATATGATATTATCATTCAAGCCACAGTACTCACAGGGTGCGCTAAGGGCAAAGATGAATCCATTCTAAGAATACCTATTATTCACTCACTCAACACCATACAATTCAAGAGAGTACGGTTCCCTTTGAAGCTGCGCTTTACGGTGACAATCAATAAGTCACAGGGGCAGTCTCTTGAGATTGCTAGTATAGATTTGCAGACACCATGTTTTTCTCATGGACAGCTGGATGTGGCCTGTTCCAGAGTGGGCAAAGAGGAAAATTTTTTCGTGCACACTCCAAACGGAACTTTGAAAAATGTTGTTTTATAATAAAAGAATCCGTTCATTGGATGAAAACAAACATTTTTTACGCTTTTATAAAAACCTTATTTTAAACCCGGGCAGAGCCGGGTATTTGCACCTAGTATCTTGCGCATGCGGGTCGCGCATCTTTGCTTGCTCCTAAAACTCGTTGTGAGCAACGGGAAAAATCGATCGAGGAGTGAATTTTTCACAAAATTGGACGTACAATTCAAATCTGCTGTAAAGGGAAAAAAACCGTTCCTCATTTGAGAATACAAATTTGAACCCCCACGTTAATGGAGATGAAGTTGTGGGTTGCCACTAAGGAATGAGGAACGATTTTTTCAACATCTTTGGTGAATTCGCAATTAAGTGATTATGATCCCAACGTTGATTGAAAATCCGTAGGTGTTAAGGCCGCTACACACCAAGCAAGAGCTTGCCGGTTTCATAGTAGTTTGTAGGGGTGCTTCGTATCCGCTGAATGCCGGTTTTTTCCCCGTCTTGAAAGGAGTCTTTTCGGAATGCAAATGTGTGTTGCAATTTGCTCTCCACTCGCTGAGCACCTGGGTGACTCTTCGAGTTGCTCGGCGAATGTCGCATGTCTGTAGTCGCCTTAATATTTTCTTCATGGAGCACAATTGAGGAGTTTACTTTCCAAAAGGAATATATCCACATTGGGTTTTTTCCGGGAAATCGAAAAAAACGTTCAACGATATTTGTAAAAATAATTAGTTTTTCTTTTTTAAATAATTAATTTTGATCCTATACCACTTATCAAATAACAGATGTTTGGGTTCTCGTAATAGTTTCTATAGAGAGTTATGGCCATTTCAATTTTGGATGAAATCCTTTTTGGTGTAAAATTTAGATAAGTCCCCTTTTGGTGGAAAACGGGCTTGCACCTGACAAAAAATACATAGACAAGTAATTTTGAAATATTTAATGGAAATATTAGGCTCTCAGTTTTAAGGTTTCTTGCATCATGAACACGTCGCCTCGCTGGGTCATACCCTGAAATATTTTGAGCTAGGTATTGTGATGGATATGGTTAGTTGGCCCCTTCCGATTTTAGAATCTGTCGCCTTGGGAGATGAGTCGGACGCCTGTAAGTGTCTGAATCAACTTCTGGCGTGTCGGATCATTAATACAATGCATCCACCTGCTCGGAAGGGGCAACTATACCATTCCATTACCCTCACATGGTAGCAGAGCGTGGTTACGTCCACTGGCCCTTTTATTGTTAACTGTCCTGATTATCCTGCTGCCCCTATATATTTGCAATCCTCCCCCCCCCCCCTCGTGGCTGTATGCCCTTTAAAATGATCAATTTTAAAATTGACATTTCCCTGCCCAACTCACTGCGAGCCCCCCCGAATGAGAATCAATATTGCATTCATGCCCCCTCTCCCCCCGGCTTTACTCAGAGCCCAGGGAGTGTGATGGATATGGTTAGTTGGCCCCTTCCGATTTTAGAATCTGTCGCCTTGGGAGATGAGTCGGACGCCTGTAAGTGTCTGAATCAACTTCTGGCGTGTCGGATCATTAATACAATGCATCCACCTGCTCGGAAGGGGCAACTATACCATTCCATTACCCTCACAGTATAGATCTTGACTATTTTTAGCAAATTTTCTGTTTGCGGAAATATCCTTCCAGGTGAGAGCCATGCACTTGAACTTCGTCGAGTTGTGGTCACATGGTTTTGTTTTACGTTTCAGAAATACAAGATTATGATCTGTATCCGCGTATTTTTTGGCTCGATCTGCTTTACACCGCTCTTTGTAGGTAGTTGGTCGCCTTCTCGAGCCTTAATTCAACGAACTAACAGTTCCCTCCGTCGCAAAAATCTGATACTAAAAATCACAGAAACCTAGCAGAAACAATCGAATTGAAAGGACAAAACGACAGAACTGACCGATGAACTGGATAGTCGACTTGTCAACAACAATGGCGCACAGCCGCTAAAGAACGCACAAGGGTTGAGGTACGCGCTACCTTTTGAGGAAGATAGACACAGAATGTGAATAATACACTCAGGAAGTGATGTGCCCAAGCGATAGCCTGAAAAACTACGTTCAAATATTTGGAGGCAACCTCATGAATGGGTAGATGCCTTTTTGATATGAAAAAAATTTCCAGCGGCTATTTGTTGCAGGATACGTTCCACTTTGGTGTAAATGAACTGCCCGAAAATAGGGACTAGATATATGCCCTTTTAGTGGCAAAGCCAATGTTTACACTCACTTTCAAATGGGATAGAAACCTTTTCGGGATGGAATAGATGTACAGGTCAATAGGTCTCATCCCAAAGATAGGAAAAACACAAAAAAACGTTTAGTTTCCAAAAGTGGATTTATGCCCTTTCGAAAGTCTTAATTATACTTTTCCCGTGCTTTTAGCCTTTTACTTTTGACTAGTTTAATGGCCCTGATACGCAGGTTAAAAAGAAATAGGTGAATAACACAATGAGGGAGTATAATAACAATATGCAAAGTCAAAAAATCGTATATCCCAAACCCCCGAGGAGAGGACCACGTCGCTTGCCGTGGGAGACGCTTGCCCCCGCTGGGGCCCTCCTTCCTTCCCTGGCGGGGTCGGAGGGAGGAGGGAGCAGGTCGGTTGCCCTGGGAGACGGGGGCGAGAATTCCACCCGCCCAGCGTTACCAACCCCTGAAACGTCGATATACTCTGATAAGCTCGTCTTTATATAGTGCGATTCGACGCTTTAATCGGTTTGTTTTCTGGTTGTTACAGGAGGCGGAGGTGACTACTAAAACGGCCGAGCGGCGCTGGTTTTCCGCCGGCAATGAAATCCAACCAAAACAACAACCACTTGTCCACCAACAACAACCACCTCACCGACCAGAACAAGGCCTTCGGTGCCGACGATGACGACGATATGTTCGGCAGGTGGGTATTTACGTATGTATTCGTGCCAATGTTGTTTAAAACTCTTTAAAAAACTTACATACCTTACCTTATATTTACATGTATTTTCCTTTCCTTTCCTTTCCACAATACCTTCCACAGTAATTAAGTGTAGTAATTAATAGAGTGCTGCAAAACTCGCTCGTTCCTCTTGAATGCAATTTCCAGAAATCACGGAAAACTTCGTACATCCTTCAAACTGATCAAATCAAAACGATTCCAATCGCTTTTCAGAACTCCTTCAACCTGGATAAAGTACGAGAGAAACGAATAAAATTCATCCAAGTATAACTTGTAGAAATTAAATTGTAGTTGGGAACGGACGAGTGATGCAACGAAATAACGCAAAGACACTTTTATGAGTAATACATTACTGAGGTGAGTTGTTAAATGATCAAGTACACTGAGTTTTTTAATATAAAAATTGTTTTTATGAGTGAGTGTTCTAATTTTCATGAAAATAAATTTCAGTTCAGAAAAAAGTAAGTATAAATTTTCAGTTTAGGGAACGGTAACACTAATAATAAACAACAGTAACTCAACTGCGTAGATTTTTATGGCATTATAGAACATTATGACTATGTTTTGATCAAATAATGTTGTATATTAGGAACATCATTACAATGAAGTGTTTTGAAGACATTACATTGCTAAAATTGCCATAAGTCCTTGAACATGAAAGTTTCTGGCTGAAATGTGTCGATAAGTACTTCAAAATATCGTTACTTTTCGAAATTATCTTACCGATGCGGGATTATAACGAAGCGTTGGAAGTGGCATTTACCTCTTAGACGCTCGTATCTATTACAAGTCAGATATTTACAATTAAGAAAATAAAAACTTCCGCCGTTTTCCAGGAGCTACGGTACCAGCTTCTGTCGGAGTCGGCCAACGATGATCTCAGCCAAGTATCGGGCCAAAGAGGAGAGGAGAAAAGTGTTGAAGATCTCCATCAACAAGTTGAAGAAGATCGAGGACCCGGAGAGCAGCCTGCGGCGGTCCGTCCTTATCAACAACACCATGAAGAGGCTGCAGAGAGAGGCCCGCGAGGAGAAGATCCAGAAGCAGCAGTCCGTTGGGTAAGTGAAGACGGTTCCATCTTCAGTGCTTCGGTGATGGATGTGCCTAGTTCCCCCATTCCATTCCATTAACCCGAATTTCCAGAGAAAGTAAAGCAATTGCAATAGCTCTGAAAATTCTAAAATCAAAATTTTTGAAAAATTTGTTCATCGAAATCCGTTTTGAAGTGTTCTGAAATGATTAGATATTGAGAAGATGCTTCTGGTTTATTGAGGTTCGGTCTTCAATTAAGAAAAAAATCTTGTTCCCAACGTTTCGAAGTGATATTTCTCTATTGTAAAAGAGAATTTACAGCCATACAGAAAACTCGGCGCTCCGCGCCTCGCCAGGGGGCAGCCCCCTGGACCCCCTTTTGCTTTTATTTAGAGACTACTGCCACAAGTATGGGAACGTAGAATACGCTTTAGCCTCGATTGAACGCTGAACGTTCAACGATGATCATCGAACGTTCATTGTCGAACCGAAGGACGATTCGCGAACGACTGAAACTCCGATTTACATAAATAAAATTACTCACTTCGAACGGGTTTGTCGCAACTACTACACATGGATGTAAATATTCTTATGTTTATTGGTCTCGTGTCACCGTTTTCGTTCCTGGATACCATACCCTTTTTCGTTCCACTCCCGCGTGACACTTTTCGGCTAGTTAGTCCATGGCTAAAGCGTCGTATTCTACGCTAAAATTGAATAATCTACTAGTGATAAACTTCTTGGTGTTTGAAATTCCCCATTACAATTATCCTTCTCTTACTTAAGTGTAAATATAATATCTGGTGACAATTATAATTTGACGGAATTTCCATCAATCATTTAAAAGTGAGGCCAGGTCATATACATAGTTAGCACGGCTAAAGCCATGTTTCTTGAATTTTAGCCATGTGTGCGAACCGTAGGATTAGTAGTTCAACCTGAATATGTGGAATAAATTGGTGACACCTTCTAGTTACGTTGTTGAGCATGCTTTCATGACTTCAACTGGATTTTCAATATAATAACTTTACAATAACATGTGGTTGTAATATCTATTATATGGCTCACAAGAAACCGCAATTGCAACCCGTGATTAAAATTCCTTTTCTGAGCTCTGCAGTTACTGATACATGTAATTGTAGTTTGAGGTTTCAATTACAAATTACAAGGGATTTTCAGGTAATTGCAATTTAATTTTGCTAATCTCTGCTGGCTGTGCCGTCAGAAATCTTCAGCTCCCTTGACGATAACCTTACATCAGGTAGCTGGACTTCTCTATTTGTTTGCTAGTGACGTAGGCTTCTTAATGGATTAACTCCCTTTTAACCGTGTATGTTTGAACGGGTCGAACTGATTTCGTTTGATTGGTTCAATGAAAAGCCTGAAGAAGTTTATAAAGAGCGGTTAGTGAGTTCATAAATTAAAACGAAACAGTGGTACTGTAGGTTTCATCTGATGATTATGGATCAAATTTATTAGGAGTTCTAAAATTGAAAGACTTTTGATTGTTAGGTTTAGATTCTTTTTATTTTCACGTTATTTCTTTTGTACAGATGTTTCGCCTCGGACTTTTTGAAAGACGACATCGTGGAGCCCCTGAGGAGCTCCGATCAGCTCGCCGATATCACCAACCTCCCCGGCAAAAAAGACGACAACCCGTCGTCGGACCCGTCGTCCCGCCGGAAACGATCCGTCGACGCCGATGTCGACGAGGCGGACGTCCACGCTGTCCTCTCTCAATTCTACATGCCGCTCACCCCTCGGATGTTGACGTCGTTGGACGACGACGACGACGAAATCAACGTCGTCGACCTCGACGCCTCTCCCGTCGACCCGAAACGGCCTCGTCTCGACGTCGAGCCCTCAGCCGCGGATCGCCTCAAAGAATCGACCTTCTCCTGCGGTCACTCCTCCATGTTCAACGAGCTCCAATCGGTCGTCTACCACTCTCTCATGGCCTCCCTCGAAACATAGCACATACTGCCTTATCCAAGTCATTAGTCTATACATAATCAATTTGTATAAAGTTAATACAGAAAAAAATACCTATTATACATAAGAGAAATGAAAAATCGTTTATCGTAACACCCCCCCGCCTAATTCTAGGCTGATAACGCACGGTAAATTGTTCTCACACGATTTTTTGTACATAATTTTGTAGATAAATTGGCTCGATCTAGCCACGATTTTGCTGAGACTCGGATGTGCAATTAGGTTTACCATGTAAAATTATATTCCTTGTTTATTTCTTTTCCGAAATTGCGAAAACCACCCCCCCCCCCCCCCCACGAGGAATAAGTTTTTTTTCCCTCGAGTTGATTTGGACTATTTTGTTTGAATCAAACTTAAAAAAAAAAAAAAAAAACGTAAATTGAAAAAACGGAAAAACGACAACATTTTTGAACATCCAATTTGTTGACTTTTGAAAGTGCCCAGGGAGCGAGTGTATTTTAGATGAGTATTATTTTATTAATGTAATACATAGATATATTTTATATATTGAGGACATTTCCTCCCAGTTTGGATTATGGGACAAAAATTTTCCAGAAAAAAGAAGGAAAAAAAATACAAAAAAATAAATAAATAAAATGAATTTAAAAAATTTATATATATATATTAAACGAAAAACAGCAATTTTACTCCAATTTTTATATTTAGCTTTTCCGAGTCAAATTTGGAACTATCCGAAACATTTTCATAATTTTCCTATCCCTATTCAGAATTGTATCTTTCAATTTCAGAATTTTCCATTTTAATTTCAAAATACTTCCCACTTGTAGTAATATTGTGGATTCCTTGGGCTTTCCTCCCTTTCAGGCCCTAGTTTTCTGTCAAGAAACAGTTTTCTTTCCTCACGTAATCAGTTTTCTTTCCTCGCGTAATCAGTTTTCCTCGTTTGTCGGGGCGCTGAACCCAAATCTGAGGTCAGTTGATCACTAAAAAAGTCATGTTCTGGAGATTTGACCCCGATAAGTAGTGTTAACTTTCTACATTTCCAACTTTTGATTCTGCTAATTCAAGTTTGCCTTCCTTACACGAAATGCAACGCAATACAAAATAATACTTATATTGAGATTCCATGTCAAGGAAACTTTTAAATAACCTACATTCAGTTTTTATTGCTGAATGTCATTTAAGATAATAGTAGACCTACTTTTCTTTTTTTAATTCTTTTAAAAACGAAATAACGAATTTTTAAGGGTTTTTGCTGGTGCAGTGTCTCAATTTAGCCATCACTCCCTTTGACAATAAGCGCTTCATATAGAACTAGTAATTTTTCGTAAATATCGTTATGTTTATGAGGCCACGTTGTAGATGGTTTCTTTCAACGAAAATCTTCAATAAGAAGAAGGAATTGGTTGTAACAAAATAGTGTGAATTCAGAGTGTATTCGAATTCAGACAAAATCAATTTTTTGAAATGCTTGACAGATCTTTTTCTGTTGATGAACTGTTGATCCATTTTTGTTTCAAGTGAACTCAACTTCCCTTCGAGGTGGGACATTTTATGCCCCAAAGTACTAAAACCAAGCAGACGTCCAAACTAGTATTTTTCAAAATTTCCGAATATGGGGGCCATACGGTTCTTTTCACAGCCCTAAACACATCCAGGTTCGTCTTCATTGTTACTGCTGCCCTCGCGGAAAGAAATAAAAATTTAAGGGACAGAAAAGACACGAACCTTGTGATTTTATCTATATTGTTATTATTGAGTATTTGGGAACGCTGGGTCCAAAAGTGAATTATGATCGGGCCTAGACCTCATCAGAAGTAATTATTGCATTTTCTCTCACACAACACAGGCGAAGGAATTTGCCGGAGCAATCCGGCACTTTCCCTTATCTGCGTACCTAACTCGTGAAGACGCATGTTATTTCAATATCAAGATGGAATTTCACACCACAAATGAGACTTTTGGAAACCAATAACTCTATTCCTTCTTGTCTACTAAGATGATGAATAACTGCAAACCATGTTGCTTCCTCGAAAAATATAAGTACCTAACAACAAGTTGTAGGAAATAACAATTCAGAAAAGTTGCATTCATTATTGTTTTCATGTACTGAATTGCCTCAAATTGTGGTACTCCCAATGGATTAATAGTGTTCTCGCATTCTCTGGAAGGTATAGACCACTTTCTACTCGTTTTCCACATCAAAATGCTTCTTTTGCCTAACGTCACCGGGTTTTGGGATATTTCCCCTCAGTGTGGGCCAGATTATCGGCTTGAGGCTTGGGCTACCCTCCGCAACTTGTGCGTGGCTAAACAACAATTAGCTAACAAAAATCACTGAAAATGACAAAAAAAATGAGTAAAAATTGAAACATTTCTCGAGAATACCACTTTGAAAAAGTGAATCAAACATGAACAAGAACATTCAAAAATTCTAGCACAAAGTTGTACTGAAAGATACACTTATTTTACTAAAATGAGCTAAAAATTGGAAACAACAGGAAAATTGGAGAAACCACTTATTTATTTCTGCACCAGAATTTTAGTTAGGGATTTTTCGTTTTGTAAACCGTTTACAAAAAGCTATCTTTCCCCCCACAGTGCTCAAATGTCAGCGTCATATAACGTTAATGTACCGTTATACCATAATTGACCAAGAGTTCCGAGTGACTTAGTCCGTATGCTCCATGAGTTTTTTAAAGCTCCAGCTGGAGTGCATAATCCCATTTTGGGCCCAGAACATCATCAATCGTCACACATATTGAGAAAATTCTGAAATTGAAAAGGTCAAATTCTAAACTTGACTTGGAAAATTCTAAAATCTGCTTTGATAATTCCGAGTTCGACTTGGGAAAAGCTGTATTTGTTCTAATATTAGGTGCCTACTCACCGATTGGTTTTAATTTATGACCCGTTAAAACGAGAATAAGTCTTAGTATTTTTCTAAAAGGGCGAGCAGAGAGAGTGATTCATTTATTTTCTTGCGTTTTTTGTTTTAATTATATTATTTATGACTCTTTGTGATATTTGTAGGATTAATTTTTCAGGAGGGGAGGATAATAAGACTGCTTAATTATTCAAACACTTTTAATTTCGAAACTGAAATTGATACTTAAAAAAAGAAATAACGACTTTTTCACCGTCAGAAAATGTGCAGATATCAACCGACTTTCGACCACTTTTTTTGCTCCCCTGAAAATTTCATTCTGATTTTCGTTTGGTCACTATTGAATTCGTCAAAATGCAGTTGTCCTCGCTAAAATATCTTTTCGTTCGATATTTTTTCCACTCGAAAATCTATCAAGTTCAACTTTTTTTTATTTATCAAGTTTTTTATTTTTTGATTTCGATCAAACGTTTTTTTCTACATAAATGAAATACAACCGCTTTTTCATATTTTGTAGAGGGCCTTGTCTTTCCTTGCATTGTAATTTTTTATAGAAAAATAACTAAAGAAAAAATATTTCATAAAAAAGTTTAAAATGTAAAAAAAAATCCAAATTCTTTAAATCTCATTGTTTAGATGATTAGAAAGTTGATCGCTTCTTGTGTGGATACCCGCTGTACGATTTTATATCCTTGAAAATAAGCTATATAAGCTATTTGAAAAAAAAAAAAAAAAAAAACTCCTGGATTCACATTGTCCTTATTTTCAGCTGTTTTGTTTGATTTGACAACGAATATTTTTACTTCCTTTTTCGCAACGAACCGTTGTTTTCAGTTCGTATGTAGTTTTGCAAACTTTAATATTACGATCTTAGTTTGATTTTTCTTTTTTGTATACTTGCGTTATGATTTTTCTTTCCTTTAAGCGTTTGACTCTCAATAAACGGAAGCTTTTGTCTCGTTAGTTTGATGTGTTGAACAGATTTGTAAAAATGAAGATTATTGAAGAAAAAAGAAAGTGAGAAAAACACAAAACAATTTTTTACAACATGAAACTGTGATATTTATGCAATTTGGCTGCTGAGATATAATTTAATGAGGGAAAAAGATGTTGTTGAGTATTATCTCGGTAGCGGCCTGATTTGTAGCGTAGTTAAAATTTATTTGGTCACAATTTTTAGTTGATTTATTTTCGTTTATTTTCATGACACAAAATAATGAAAAGTGGCAATGAAAGGAAAGATTTTCCACGCTGGTCAGTGAGGAAAATTCATTTTCAACGAATTACCCGTTGAAAATTTATTTAGATTGTGTACAAATCGTGGGTCACCTTGTCATGGACTTATATGTAGAATGGTAAACGGTGCCCGCATTGTTCTCATTACATATTTTTTCTTGAGTTCCATTTGGTCTTCTCCGTTCCAACGTTTTGGAGTTGGTCGTTGATATTTGTTTCTTAAGTTTAAATACAAAAAAAAAAAAAAAAATGACATAAATAATTTATCTATTGTACATTTCTTTGATTCTTTATTTACTCTTATTCACGTTGCATTGTACATTTCGGTTTTTTTTTCTTTTTTTTTAATGATTTGTATGTACCTAAAGTTGAAATGGTTACCGGCATAATGTACAGTAATCTTCTTTTTTTTTTTTGTTCTTTCGTTCGTCAAGAAACTTAACAGTATACATGTGTACATTGGTTTACATAATATACCAATACTATTATAATATTAAAGTACCTGGAAAAATTTAAAACCAAGACTTCTTTGTTACACTAAAACCTTTTTCGTCGTTTATTTCGCGTTGGCTGGTAACTTACGGAACAAATATATGCTGGAATTACAAGCATTATACGACTGAACGTATCATAGTAGAGACGGACAAATGAGAAACTTCTCAATTCTACTGTGAAGTTTGTTTGAGTGAATACAAAACAGCAGGAGGATGTGCCAACGTTTTGGAAAATGACGAACATATGATTCAACCTTTTTTACGAAATGTTGATGTTGTTGTTACTTTGTTGTCCATGAAAGACAAAACTCCTACTGGTGAAAGTACAATGCATGGAAGTGGGAAATAGGAATTAGAGGGTTTCAATCAGAGATGATAGTGTGTCCCCATCATGTCTAAATGATCCCATGGTCATTATGATAGTGTGCTTCGTAACACATGAAAACAATAGATTTAAAATACAGAATTGCTACCATGTAAGGGTGATTCTCACAAAAAGGGCCACTTCTTTTTAGAAAATGACCAAAACAAAAAGTAGAAAGAAAATTTTGAAAAAAATCAGGGCTACTCTCTGACAGCAGGGGATGATTTTAAAATGCTCGGTTGAGATCAAACTCCAGTATCTACCCAGAAAAATTTAAGATTTTGGACTCAACCCTCCCACCGTAATCAGAAACCGATATGACTTTTCAACATGTCATCAATTGAATTGACGATAGCTTCTTAGCTAATAGCGTATTATCCAGTAAACGTAGTCTGAAGACAGTGTTGTTGAACTAGAGGGAGTGGGTTGGACCAATGGCAAAGAGGAAGAAATTATATTGACAATATGTTCCCAAAAATTGAACTGTAATATTTATATTCGCCAGTTCATGAACACTTGGTGGGCAATAGAAAAGTAACCTCTCATCTGATACGTAGGTATATCACAAAAAAGAATAGAAAATCACAGTTTGACAAAGGTACAAAAGCAGGTGGGGCATCCTAGTAAATGTATAGGTATGTAACTGGGTCTACCCAGGAGAAAATTCCTTATCCAGTACAAATGTAAATCAGCCTTAAAATCTGTCAAAATCACAAAATCAGGAACCAACTTTTACTATAAATTAACTTCAAAAAGAAAACACTAAGAACGATATCTGTTTAGATCAGGAGGGGTATTAACTTGAATTGCACAGTAAAAGAAAGAAGGGAATAATCAACGTGAAAATGTATTATCAATTACCAGGGCCGTAGCCAGGATTTCGTTTCGGGGGGGGGGGGGCTCAAATCAGTAATTGTTAATTGATTTGCATTTCATTTTCATAGGGTTTTGGAAGTTGACCAGTAAGAGGAAATTTATATATATATGTATACAATCAAAAATAAAACAAAAGATAACACTGAAATTAAGACCACATAACTATTTTTTATATTTCGGCTACTGCCTTTGTCAAAACTAAGAAAGAATGATTTTTGGGAGTTGACGACGTCGAAAGAGATGCTCGGGTTACCATGGGGCGTTGCTTGTTATTTTCTAATGTTAAGCCCTGGTGAGTCGAATGCACCCAAAACGTTGCAATGAGCTTTTTCCGATTGATGTAGCATCCTTTTGTTTTCTTGGGGTTTAATTTTTCGCAGAATTTTTATGCCGAAACAATCATCGAAAGATGTATTATGGGACATTGCATGCCGACTCATGGGTAGATCGTTATCACCTCTCACCACTGAAGCACGATGGTTGTTCACCCTTAGGATGAGTTGGCTTTCAGCTTTCCCCACGTAGAAAGCAGGGCATTCATTGCAAAGCAACTCATACACACACATTGGTGTCTGGCATTCTGCGGACCCTTTGCATGCGTATGAGTTGGAGTTGTTGACCGAGCTGAAAACTGCTTCCTCTTTTACTAGGGGGCAAACTTTGCATCTTTGTCTCTTGCAAGGATGTAGCCCTTTGGGAACTGGATCATTCGTCTTTGTTCTGCGGTGTGTGAGTATATCCCCAATGGATGATGCCTGACGATATGATAGTGTGGGTGAATTTGGAAAAACTGTTTCAGTAATGGGGTTTGAGGAGAGTAGCGGATAAATGTCTTTCAATATGATGTTCAGGCGCTCAATGCCGAAAAAGAATGTAGTGAGGTGGACTTTTTCGTTGTGATTACGGACTCCTGGGCGATAAGCAACATGAGATTATCCTTTTCTCGATTTGTCTTGCTGGATACCCCCTTGTAATGAGTTTATCCGTCAATTTCTTCAAATAAGACTTCTTGTCCTTTTCCTCACTACATATTCGGTGACCCCTGATGGAGAGAGCTATTGGTATAGATTGTTTAGTGTGACGGGGGTGGCAGCTTTCATAATGTAAGTATAATTGTAAGCATAACAAATATATTGGTTAGGGATGGTTAGGGATGGTTAGGGATGGTTAGGGATGGTTAGGGATGGTTAGGGATGGTTAGGGATGGTTAGGGATGGTTAGGGATGGTTAGGGATGGTTAGGGATGGTTAGGGATGGTTAGGGATGGTTAGGGATGGTTAGGGATGGTTAGGGATGGTTAGGGATGGTTAGGGATGGTTAGGGATGGTTAGGGATGGTTAGGGATGGTTAGGGATGGTTAGGGATGGTTAGGGATGGTTAGGGATGGTTAGGGATGGTTAGGGATGGTTAGGGATGGTTAGGGATGGTTAGGGATGGTTAGGGATGGTTAGGGATGGTTAGGGATGGTTAGGGATGGTTAGGGATGGTTAGGGATGGTTAGGGATGGTTAGGGATGGTTAGGGATGGTTAGGGATGGTTAGGGATGGTTAGGGATGGTTAGGGATGGTTAGGGATGGTTAGGGATGGTTAGGGATGGTTAGGGATGGTTGGG
>JAVIWC010000832.1:0-20956 GCA_031894815.1 Creontiades dilutus
TACAGAAGGTAAGATGACATACATTGCAGGTCTTTCGAGCTAATTCGATCTTCTTCTTAATTCGCCGTCTCCACGCGGAGGTTGGCGATCCAAACGGCAAGCTCTTCTTTGCTGGTTGCTGCCATTGTTTGGATGTGTTGGAAACTATAGATGGTAAGAGTTCCGTTTCTTTTCCACCCGCAGTGTGAAGATCGTACCGCTGATCCAGCTCCGCTCTCCAGTCCCCAGAACTCCAACGCGATGAAGACAAATCTCCCCCGCGCTGAAGCCCGATACTGATAGAACTGCTGCCTTCTGCCAGGCTGGATTTTGGTCCACCCCGGGTATTTGATTTCCCCGGTGTCACCCATATCTGGGAGACGTTCCCCAATCCGCCACCTGGGGAGGCGCCCGATGGAGGATCCAGCAAACCCCACAAGAGGCTTCGATAGAGGTTAGAATTATGGTACGATCGAGTAGTAATAGACCAAATTTGACTATAATCTGAAGATCAGAGAATGATGTAATTATGGTAGAAGAAATTCACGTTCGAGCATGAGCAGACTGATGTATTGATTTGTGAGCAATGGAACTCACAAGGCGTTACACCCTAATCCGCACATCCCCAGGAAATTTCATCGAAATTGGATAAAAAGTGTAGGAAACTTGTTAAAAGGATTTCATGACAAATAAAACACACACACACACAGACTGACACGAAATTAAAGTTGCTCAGAAATATCTGTTAGGTGTAGTGGTAGTGTAAATTCCGATTTTGGAGAAGAAAACAATTGTTTTGCCCTCGAAAGTGCTTCGAAAGCTTCCTCCGCATGTATATACCCATACAGACTCGGGAGCGGTAGTAGAAAAAAACGTCTGCCAAGTGGGTGTGGCACATAGCTTCCTCGTATCCATAACATAACTGTAAAGATCATTGAAATTTATTATTGGCTAAAGAACTACGTTCAATTAGGCGAAGTAAATATTGAATTAGGGCAAATTTATTGTTATGCAGGAGACTTGAGAAAATAAAGGTAGGCATGCTCACCTATTGAACAAACTATAAAATATACCTAATAAGTGAGAACAATCCCTGAAAATTTCATCGAAATCGGTCAAGAACTCCCGCAGTTATGCGCGTAACAAGGATTTCACGCTTGCGCATGCGCAGAGGCTACTATTGATCCGGGGGTCATGGAACTTGTAGGGGACCATCTACACTCCAACCCGCACAATCCCTGAAAATTCCATCAAAATCGGACTATAACTTCGTGTAGTTTAGCCCGTAACAAGGATTTGCTGACAGACAGACAGACAGACACGGAACCAAAATTGTTCAGAAAGGTCTAAAGCGCAAAATGCGAGTGGAATTTTTGATTTTGGAGACAAAAAAATTTTCACATTCCGAAAGTTAAAACAATGCTTCCGCTACCTTAGTAGGCTCGGAAGCAATATTGGCAATAACGAGTTGCTTTGATGATGCTTCAGGTGGAACGTGTAAACATATAAGTGGAAGTGTAGGAAATATATGCAACTTTCTCCCATGAATTTCACGAGTCTTGGGATTACAACAAACTTAACCTATAAACAATAAATGGGTACCTGTAATGGGGATATGATACTAATAGCAACAGTGAATTAGGATGACGTCAAATGGAAGAATTTGTTTGGGAAGCCATAAAACTGTATTACACGGTATTACTTTTCACGTTTCGCCTCATTTGGGAAACAGTGGTGATAATACAGTGTTTCAACAACTTGACTCGAAACAACTGTGCTTCGTTCTTCACAGCGAATACAAGATTTCGGCTTTTCACAATAATAACTTTCACCAAAAACGCAAGTATTCTATAATTGTTTGAGCATTATAGATGGAAAGCCTTAAAAAATCACTAATATTTGCTGGAACCTCCAAAATTATTACATTTATAATTTTTAGTGGAACATGAAAAAAAAATTATTTATGAAAATTGGCTCGTGCCCTTACAAGATTGGCACTTTTTCTTCTTTGTTACATATCTGTTGGCGCAAAGTATTTTACTCGTCTTGTAAATCTTAAATTTAGCATGCAAAACATTGTTGAGTCGTCCATTTCCTTCTCTTGTCGTTGAACATATTTGTCTGTTGGCTCCAACTCTTTTAGTAGTGAAAGTTTTTAGAGCTGAGAAAGTGCAATCGCTGGTTGCATCTTCCAATTATTCTGGTGATTAAATTTCACCGTAAGATTTTAATGACATCCTCAAGTGTTACGAGAATAGGAGAGAATTAGGAGCTATAAACCCTTTTTGAGCGTTATCGATCACTGGTCTGTATACCCAAGTATAATAACATCAAAACACTCAGTGTTTATATTCAACATAAAAGCAATAATAAATGATATTATTCCTTCCTTGAAGCTGCGCACTCAATTTATCATTCAATGCATGCTAAGCAGGTACCTACACTCTATATCAAATATGTTAAATTATAACACATGGAGACGGAGCAAAGAAGGAACAACTAATTGTACTGAACACCGGTAACAAACCAGGAACGCCTGTATCTGTTTAACCGGATTTCATCATGTTAAATGTCTAATCCTGACCCGGTCATCCAACTCTTATTAGGCAAATACCTATCAAATATCTGTAGTCTGTTAACCTACTCGTACTATATAATGTCAAAAGTACTCACTAGCATTGTAGGAGGAGGTGGTAAGCTCCAACATCGTGGAGCTAGAAGGCAGTGGAGACGAAGGAGGAACGGAGGGCGGTGTCTGGGTGCTGCTGGGTACATCATCGGGACTGGAAGATGAAGATGTCAACTGAGACGATGTCGACGAAGTAGAAGAAGATGAAGGGGCCGAGGAGGAGGAGGAGGGCTCTTCTTGTATGCTCGTAGCGGGAGTCACAGAAGAGCCGTTGTTTTGAACTACTGGAAAAAAAGAAGCCCACATTTAGAATTAACTACTAGACTACTAGCCCACAATTAGACTACAATTGACTACTAGCCCACAACTAGATTTTGGTTTCGCTCATTCTTACCTAAATATTTCCAGCTTTTGGGGCATAGTGACTCATTTGTGCACCGAAACGTGCCTCCGATTGATATGTTTCAAGTGTCAAAATTATGGGAGTCCCTGGAAGAAAGGTCTTAAAACCTCTTTCTACACGTTTTAAGAGTTTTTCGTTATTTCATGCCAATTGTATTATTTGTACCCTCAACAGCAAGGCCTATTCCATGTCGTTCTATAAATATTCACAACGGTTTTCGCCAGGAACAAATAAAGTGGTAAGAGAGAGAGAGAAGAGAGAGAAGAGAGAGAGAGAGAGAGAGAGAGAGAGAGAGAGAGAGAGAGAGAGAGAGAGAGAGAGAGAGAGAGAGAGAGAGAGAGAGAGAGAGAGAGAGAGAGAGAGAGAGAGAGAGAGAGAGAGAGAGAGAGAGAGAGAGAGAGAGAGAGAGAGAGAGAGAGAGAGAGAGAGAGAGAGAGAGAGAGAGAGAGAGAGAGAGAGAGAGAGAGAGATGATAAGCAAGCTATCTGTTTTCTAAGTTTTATTCAAGTTTGAGTCGTCAACCGTTGAGGAACCGAGGAGAAGAAAAGCGATTTCCGACCAATTACTTAAATTATTTCCATTCGACTCTTACGGGTAACGATGAACTAAAATCATGAAAGGAGCATTATTTGTTTCACACAGTCGATTGAAAACTCATTACCATAACAGGGAAGACTGTTCTATGAAACTGTATTTTCTTCTATGCAGTACGAAGTTACAAACTGAAGAAAGGTTCTAGAGTTCTTCTTAATCGATGGTTTAAAATTACGGAACTCTATTATGTGAACCCCCCTGTACTGCATGATAGAAATGAGAATGCAAAGTGTCGCTCTGAATAACAATCAGTCAGTTTTTTATTCGACGTAAGTATCAAAGGAAAGGCTTTAGAGGGATTTTCTCGAGCATGGCAGGTTTAAGTCGAAGGGGGAAGTCAGTTAAAATGGCACACGTGAAATAGGGCCGCGTTCAGGGTATGCAAAACGCTGGGCCTACATGATCCTGAAAAACGAAATCCTATCATCGCAGAATAAGAATATAACGTGTTGGCCGTATACATTCTATACACATACCAGGAAACTGATACAAAATACATATTTTTTCTCAAAGGACACAAAATTTCTGTGATAACTAGCCCTTGGACGAACACTTTTTATTAATAGCTTGTTACATTGTGATGGATATGGTTAGTTGGCCTTTCCCGATTTTACAATCCGTCGCCTTGGGAGAAATATCAGACGCCTTCAACACTCTGGATCATACTCTGAGCGAGGCGGGCATTCCGGCATTCAGCTCAAATTTTTCTTTTTTACCGTGTGTTTAGTGAACACATTTTGCCAACACAATTTGTCACTTATTCAGGGCGCATGTAATAGACATGAGCGTCCCCGTCCCCGGGAAGCCACCATGTACGAGCGTCCCCGTCCCCTTCATCTTCGTATGTTCCAGCGTCCCCGTGATCACTTGAAGGGCAGGCGTGAAAACGGTCGTTTTCATATGAAAAATAATCAAATGGTCAAAAATCCAGAGATAACAGAATTAGTCAAAAAAACATTAAAAATTGGTTTTCGTCGTTTTTTAGTGCACTAAACTGGATGGTACTTTTTGACAGCTATTTGTCACGAGTGAAATTTGCAACCGCGTACGTTCGTTAGTGGCCACACTTTCTTCAACGCGTTCTGAACGGCTTTTTCAAAATCAGCAATACAAATGGTCGGTGTCAGAGAAATTTCGACTTCCTCTGCTTTGGAAAGGCGAAATCGAACGCGTCAACGAAATGCTTGGCTTCACAATTGGATCGTCAAACACGAAAGAGGGGACATAACCCATCGCATTTGTACAAATAGCTGCCAAAAAGTACCATCATGTTTAGAGCATCAACCAATTATTAATGTTTTGACTAATTTCGGATATTTTATATGAACACGACCGTTTTCACGCCTGCCCTTCAAGCGATCACGGGGACGCTCGTACATACGAAGATGGAGGGAACGGGGACGCTCGTACATTTTGTCAACACGTGAACATCTCGTTCACCTCCGACGGGGACGCTCATGATATCACCCTTTTTTTTACCGTGTGTTTATAAACACATATTGTCAACACAATTTGTCACTTATTCAGTTATTCAATGAAAGACGCTACTATACCATTGCATCACCCTACCTCATCGTGTTATAACTTAAATAATCGTAGGAAAATGATAGGGATGAGACATCGAGGGGAATCATCGATATTGATATCGATGTCGATTTTTGAGAGCGGCATCGATATGTCCTCTGATATCGGGTGAAAACATCGATATTATCGATATTTTCGAAATCGGTGTCCTTATTAGTTAACAGTATCCTTATTACACGCTACTACCGATCGCTTCTTGCTAGTATTCTGAGGATTTTGTTTGTTCGTTCGTTCAGCGTTTGTGAGTGAATATTCACACACACACACACACAGTTAGGGAAAAAAATAAAATCAGATTAGTTTGGCAAAATCAATTTGAATTTTTGGCATATTATCAAATTGAAAATTTTGGCAAAGTAATTTGAACCTTCGGCACAAATAAATTTTAATATTTTTGGCATCTTAATTTCAACTTTTGGCGACTCAATTTCAACTTTCGACATACCAATTCGAGCTTTGGCATATCAATTTATACTTTTCACAACCCCAACTATTCCAACATTCCACCCCATATAATGATCAATAAATGTTCTCTCTCTCTCTCTCTCTCTCTCTCTCTCTCTCTCAAAAAAAAAAAAAAAAAAAAAAAAAAAAAAAAAAAAAAAAAATTCCATAAAGATGTCTCCAATTAAGTGGTGGCTTTTTTATCAAAAGACCAAAGCCAGTTCTGCCAGATGCAATATCTGTGGGAGTAAAATTATGAGGAATATTGACGCAAAATCGACAATTTTACTTTTGGGGAAATGATATCTCATTTTATAGGCTTTTAAACGTTGAAGAACATGGTAAAAAATGTTCCAGTCATGTAGCATGACGAAATGAGCAAATTTTCAAAGTAACTAGTTTTGCAAGAGGAAAATTACGCAAAAACCGACAATTTTATGTTCTGACTTGTGATACTTAATTTCAAAATTTTTGAAAGCTGAAGATTTTGGTTTGTTATTCAACAATGAACCATTGTAATCGCTCTGGAAAGAAAAATTCTAACCCCCCTGAAAATTTCATGGTTTACGTTTCAAAGGGTGTAGAATCCGAATCTGCAATAAAAATTTTCCGTCCGTCCGCCGTACGCACGATTTTTCCCAAACGGCTGGAGCAAAAGATCTGAAATTTTCAGGAAAAATCCATCTTGGTCCGACGACGCCCCAATTCTTGAGCCAGCTCTCTCACTCATTTTAAAGTGCCCTTTAAGGGCTGTCAAAGTTTTGTAAAATCCCTAAAAACCTCAAAACAAGTCGAAGCGGCCTAAATTTGAACCTATTTGAAGAACATACCATGAGGAATCGAATGAGCCCCTTCCTAGGTCCGTAGGTCAAACCATTCCCGATGTATGGCCCGATTTATGGTGCCAAGATTTGCGTTTTTTGGTTTATTATTATTTGTTTGTAACCTAGTGATGCCGCTAGCGTCGAGTTGTAGTGAATGTGGATACTTGTAGTTTATAGCCGATATACGGGTTGAAGCATTCTGATATGCATGAAACGCTGATAATATATTGGTAAATTATTATTCAATATTATCACTGGGGTAAATAAGTATTCTTTCACTGGGGTTTATTATTCCATTGGCTTGCGTTCATGATTTGAATCTGTACTAAGCTTCGGAGTGTGTGTGTTTCACAGGCGATAGAGCGATTATTGAATTTCAGGAGATTTGCATAGACCACGTAAATCGGTTTTCAACCAAAACACCTATTTGGATTGATCAGTTGATGATATTTTTGTGCCTCCTCTACATCAGTCTACCTTTGGCTACGTCGTTTAAATTTGGATTTGGGGAAGTTTTAACGCAATACGAGTGCTAAAGGACTTGATAAATTATAGATGTTTTTATTGTGGAGGGGTATTGAGGTTCAATAAAAAAACGCTGCCAATTCAATTGGCTTGCGTTCATGATTTGAATTTCTACTAAGCTTTGGAGTGTGCGTGTTTCACAGGATAGAGCGATTATTGAATTTCAGGAGGCACACAAATATGATCAACTGATCAATCCAAATAGGTATTTTGGTTGAGAACAGATTTACGTGCTCTCATGCATATCTCCTGAAATTCAATAATCGCTCTATCCTGTGAAACACGCACACTCCAAAGCTTAGTAGAAATTCAAATCATGAAACAAGGCAATTGAATAAAAAATTTTATCAAAATTTTACTTTTTTTTTTTGTGGAATTTTGCCAATCTACCTTGTTTTACCATCTTCAAACTGGTCTAGTTTGAACGGATTGACATGTAACCAATCCGATTTCACCATCGTGTTTAGCGTGGAAAAACCTCTATAAAAGAGAGTCACCTTTTTGGGGGTTTTGTAACTTTCCCAATTTGAAATGCCCCAAATCTCCCCTTAGTGTGAGGCGATTGTGCTCATCTTGAAACTTGGCCTTTTGAAAGCCTAGTTAGATTTTGTGCAAATTTGAGTTTTAATCTCAATTTTATCGCGAGTGATCGTCTGGAATGTGTTTTTGGTGTCTTTTGACAGTGGATTTAGAATGCTTTAAAACGGATTTTGATGCTAACATTTTTTGAAAATTCTAATTTTAAATATTTTAGACCGAGAACAATAGGTAGTTTCTTTTTCTTCGAAAATTCGCTAATACAGTTGAAAGAATTTTCAATATTTCTCTTTTTTTCACGTTAAGTAGCAAGCAAACTTAGATGGAGTTTTTCTGTGAACCAAAGAGAAAACCAAACCAAAGAGTAAACCAAACCGATGGTTATCGAATGATTGGATTAACCTGATTTGTACGAATACAACAACACTAAAAGGAGCATATTGGGTGTCCCCAAAAACGTTAACCCCTTGCTAAAATAGTTAGTTCAAGGCAAAAATATCCTATGATTTTCCCAACAACGTTTCATTTAAGGAACTCAGTAATTATAACGAAAAAAACGTCTGCCAATGTCGTTCCATAACATGACTGTATAGATCATTGAAAATTATTATTGAATAAAGAACTTCGTACAATTAGGCGAAGTAAATATTGAATTACCAGGGTAAATTTATTGTTATGCAGGAGCATAACTTGATAAAATAAAAGTAGGCATGTTAAACTATTGAACAAACTATAAAATATACCTAATAAGTCCGAACAATCCTTGAAAATTTCATCGGAATCGGTCAAGAACTCCCGGAGTTATGCTTATGGCAAGGATTTCACGTTTGCGCATGCGCAGAGGCTACTATTGATCCGGGGGTCGTGGAACTTATAGGGGGACCATATACACATCAAACCGAACAATCCCTGAAAACTTCATCGAAATTGGTCAAGAACTCCCGGAGTTATGCGCGTAACAAGGATTTCGTTTGCGCATGCGCAGAGACTACTATAGATCCGGGGGTCATGAAACTTATGGGGGACCATCTACACATCAAACCGAACAATCCCTGAAAATTTTATCAAAATCGGACTACAACTTCGTGTAGTTTTGCCCGTAACAAGGATTTGCTGACCGACCGACAGACAGACAGACAGACAGACAGACAGACAGACAGACAGACACGGAACCAAAATTGTTCAGAATGGTCTAAAACGCAAAATGCGAGTGGAATTTTTGATTTTGGAGACAAAATAATTTTCACATTCCAAAAGTGAAAACAATGCTTCCGCTACCTTAGTAGACGAAAAAAAGTATGAGATTATAAGACAATTTTCCTTAACCAACATGCAAATTTGAGGGCGATTGGGCCTCTAGAACCTAGATTATGCTAGATGAACGCGGACTGATGTGCTGATTTCTGAGGTATGAAACTCACACGGAACCTGTCTAACTCTACTGTCTAACCACACATTCTCGGGAAATATCGTCAAAACCGGGCAGTTGAAAAAAAAAAATCTTTGCCCATAGTTTGAACGTGTTGGGGACGCCCTGTACAGAGACACGCGAGCGAATGCATATGTATTTGTGTGATACAATAAAGAAGGAAGCTGCACTGCCCCTGAACTCGGTAGATGAGGAACACGATTAGAAGAGAGATTCATAACACGAATGTGAAAACAAAAGAAGAATCGACAAAGGTGAAGACAAACTAGGGCAACGGGAAGGCGAGGATTATGACGTTAGGTGAAGCAACTAGTAATTAGTAAGGATGAGCGCCCGTTCTGAAGGCTCAAGGACGCCATTAAAACACCGCATATTTCAAAATCTTACTTTTTCGACCATAGCAGTAGTTTTCCAGGTAAACGTCTGTTGCTCAACCACCAACATTTTTTGTAATGATGGTATCCACTAAAATATTTCCTTCTTCTCATCTTAAATACCAATGTGAAGAAAGATGTCCATTCATCTTACATACTCTGGCCCACGCCTTGAGGTTTTGAGGCTGCTGTTGGTTGTTTGGTTTGGTTTGTTGGCATCCTTTAACCTGCGACTTGTTTAGAGGTACGTCAGTCATTCGTTCTCGGCACGTAGAAACGTTTGCCATCACAACAAAAAGCCCTAGAAAATACGCTGCTCTGAAAACCAACAAACACGAAAGGGAAGTGGAAAGATAGCGAAAACATTTTTGTTTGATTTCTCATCTAGTTAGAAGACAAAGGAGTCAGCAGAAGCCGGCGGGAACTGAAAGCAAACTAACAAAACGAGGGAAGCTCAAACAACGAGTTTAGGGGAACAAAATTAAAACGTCGGATCCTTCCGTGCGAAGCAAAATATCCATGCGGAAAAATTCTCCTTGTTTACATAAGAAACAGGAGGTAGCGGCAGGAGAGATCGTTCTAACACAGTCCCTATGACATAGAAAAGGTAGAGAAGTGAAGGTGACCTCACAATGGGGTCGGAGTTTCCCAGTAGGTAACAAATGAGAAAATCAGGCTTCGATATAGAAACTCGATAGGCGTAACGGCGCGACTATGGGGTCACTAGCCTTCTATACCCACAGGGCGTATAAAAGGTACACACTACCCATTCATGTGTTTTTGACTTTAACATAGATGCCGTACGAACGGGGAATGCCTCCACTTCAAAACCAGAACATTGTGGAAATTTAAATTCAAATCGTACAGAAAATCCCTGCTGTTTCGTCCTTCAATTCATTTTATGTACGAGTACAAAAAGAACCTTAATAATAATAACTTTCCATTAACTTTAACATGGGCGCCCGCAGAATATTTTTCCAGTGGGGGGGGGGCGGGCAAGGCCAGGGGGTCTGGGGGGTATGAAACTTTGCCGTAAAAAAGTAAAAGTCAAAAATGTTTTAAACTAATATGTATTTACTTCAAAATGAACTTAGGTGTGACATGATCTGAATGGAAGTAAAATATTATGACTTGAACATATATTGAGATACTGAATTTTTCAAAACACTAAAACCTGACAAAAATTTATGCATACTATCCTGATTCTCAGGGGGGGGGGGGGGGAATGCCCCATGAACTTTAATGGAATGTTTTCGAAGTTAATGAGATGCTCTGAAGATATTTGTGAGACAACTATTCCACAACTTCTTCATAACTCGTGATTCGAATCAATCTCATCATTGTTGTGGTATTCATTGCTCTTTAAATCCGAATTCTTATTTAAGAACGTTATCTGGATTTCGATCGATTTCATCCGGCAAAGTTGCTAGAAGTTTCAAATGATTTTGATCAGTTCAGCTCAAAAACAAGTACAAAAAAACGCACACTTCAGAGGAGTAATGTTTTTTTGAATACTCAAATGCTAATGTCTCGCGACCTCGAAGTTCCAAGGTTCTGGCCCTAGTTGCAAGGTTATTGAAAGGTGAATTTCAGATAATTCTGTGAGAATTTTGTAATTTTTAGAGTATTAGGAGAGCAGTTGTATTGTTGTCATTGGCATTAGTAAAACCCTAAGAACTCTACGTTTCTACTTCCACTATATTGAAAAATCGTTTGACAACTAAGTCTAATTGCTCCTACAATATTTACAAAGTAATACCTTCCATAGCTACACGTTTCGCTGATCAGTATGATCATGTTACGGATGTATGGCAACTACGTTCCACACCCAACCTGTTTTCACTTGTAGGGTCGAGATCGACAATGATAAATTTTGAGGAATGTTCTTCAACTTCACCGCACGAGATGTAGTTCATTCGGTTCCATAACCCTCAGTTTCTACCCTAAATAGAGCCGAACATTCGTCACCTTGACAATGTATTACTGTCTTCGCTAATTGGATTATATTCTCCTCACCAGATATTCATCAGACCAGGGAAGTCTCCGGAACTATTGAAGAAGAACGGGTTGCATAAGAGGCCACTAGGGCCTTCCGGTAAGAAGAAGCCACAACAAGGCAGAACAAGCCATTGTTACTTCCAGTTATAGATTCATGTTTCAAATTACCTGGGCAGGATGACGAATTGTCGGTATAATAGGTACTACCAAGTTAAATACCAATACTTTCATAAATGCAATGCACGAAGAAATTGCCTTTCTTTCAAGAGGACTAAGGCTCGCCATTTCCGAACTGTGGTGGGAGATGCCATGGCATTGTGATCACACTTAGAAAAAATAGCTAGTACGAGAATACACACTACTTTCTCAGCTTTTATTTAACTTCCGTGCAATGTGGCAAGTTCGTATTAATTTTGGAACGGGTAAAAAAACTGAAATGACTTTTCAGAAAATCTGTTTATGAGCTCAGAAAATTCTTCTCTGAATTTCAAGACTAGTTCACCCCAGAGTTTATAAACAGCTCTCGAGCTGACAGTAACACGGTTAACATCTATCTCTACATAACTGTGGTCTAGTGTAAGTTATTGAAAACTACCATTGCTAGTACTCGTAGTACTAGGTAGCATACGCACTCCACGCTTTTAGAGTGGTAAGAAACTTTAACGAATATTTCTCAATTTCACCTCCACTATGGTTCTTGCTGGGCAGATATGAATTTCAACTGTTACAATACGTGGGTTTTCTGAAGTTCCACAATCATTTCAAAACTTCCATTTTGGTTAATTATTCAATAATAAAACATTGTAATCGCTCTTGAAAAAAAATTTTAACCCCTCCCTGAAAATTTCATGGTTTACGTTTCAAGGGGTGTAGAATCCGAATCTGCAATAAAAATTTTTCCGTCCGTCCGCCGTACGCCGTATGCACGATTTCTCCCAAACGGCTGAAGCAAAAAATCTGAAATTTTTAGGAAAAATCCATGTTGGTCCGAACAACGCCCTAATTCTTTAGCCAGCTCTCTCACTTAATTTAAATTGGCCTTTAAGGGTTGTCAAAGCTTTGTAAAATACCTAAAAACCTCAAAAAAACGCTGCAAATTCTTTCACTGGGGTTTATTATTCAATTGGCTTGCGTTCATGATTTGAATTTCTACTAAGCTTTTGAGTGTGCGTGTTTCACAGGTGATAGAGTGATTATTGAATTTCAGGAGGCACACAAATATGATCAGCTGAACAATCCAAATAGGTATTTTGGTTGAGAACAGATTTACGGGCTCTATGCGTATCTCCTGAAATTCAATAATCGCTCTATCACCTGTGAAACACGCACACTCAAAAGCTTAGTAGAAATTCAAATCATGAACGCAAGCCAATTGAATAATAAACCCCAGTGAAAGAATTTGCAGCGTTTTAATAGAAAATCATGTTTAACCCTACCTAAAATTAAAGGAAATGGGCTCACTCCCATATTCGAGTTGAGGGCGCTTGGAACGGCCAGATGGGAAACTGCCAGTTATCAAGAAGGCGATAACAGAACTCGAAAAACGCAAATCTTGGCCGCATTAATCATGCCATAAATCGGGAATGGTTTGACCTACAGACCTGGGAAGGGGCTCATTCGATTCCTCATGGAAAGTTCTACAAAACAAGTCCACATTTAGGCCGCCTTGATGTTTTTTGAGGTTTTTAGGGATTTTACAAAACTTTGACAACCCTTAAATGGCACTTCAATTTGAGTTAGAAAGCTGGCTAAAGAATTGGGGCGTTGTCGGACCAACATGGATTTTTCCTGAAAATTTCAGATGTTTTGGTCCAGCCGTTTGGGAGAAATCTTGCGTACGGCGTACGGCGGACGGACGGAAAATTTTTTATTGCAGATTTGGATTCCAGACCCTTTGAAACGTAAACCATGAAATTTTCAGGGGGGGTTAGAAATTTTTTTTCGAGAGCGATTACTATGGTTTATTATTGAATAATAAACCAAAAGTCAAGGTGGCCTAAATTTGGACTTTTTTTGAAGAACTTTCCATGAGGGGTCGAATGAGCGTATCCCCAGGTCCGCAGCTCAAACCATTCCCGATGTATGGGCCGATGTGGTGCCAACATTGTAATCGCTCTTGAAAAAAAAACGCTGCAAACTGGGGTTTATTATTCAATTGGCTTGCGTTCATGATTTGAATTTCTACTAAGCTTTGGAGTGTTGTTTCACAAGTGATAGAGCGATTATTGAATTTCAAGAGGCACACAAATATGATCAACTGATCAATCCAAATAGGTATTTTGGTTGAGAACACATTTACGTGCTCCATGCATATCTCCTGAATTTCAATAATCTCTCTATCCTGTGAAACACGCACAGTGAAAGAATTTGCAGCCAAAGGTATTTAGTAGAAATTCTGATCAAGCCAATTGAGTTTCATATTCCCTTCGTGGTTGCCGCGTTTTTCAAGGTATTTACGTACTTACTAGTGAACTTTTGTTAAAGGAAGTGCTCAAATTCCACGGATAATATTTGATCATGTAATCAACATGTAATCAAAATTTTAAAATTTGCTAACTAGGTCGCCATCAGGATTTACACGTTATATGGAAAGGTTGTGGATAACTCATGGGAACTTGTTCAGATTTTTTGAGAGATGCTTTTACATCTGAAACCTGTGGTCGGGTTGGAAGTTATTTTATCCGGGAAATGCGTAATTCACAAAGAGGAAGTATGGCAGCCCTGGGGCAATGTACAGAGGCTGTAGAAGGGTGGCAACTTCGCACAACCACCTACGCGACGTAAACTTTGGTCGCGAGCGCGAACCAAATTTTATTTATCGCTACGAGGCGGAGTTTCCCTTTTTTTTCGTTGACTGGAGTGTAAAATAGATTATTTACGGCTTTGAAATCAGTTGGGAAAACTTCTCCTTCGCTTTCCGCTTTTCTTTAGGCTCTACCCCCTTACTTAACGCGAGACCTCACCTACCGCAGTTACCGATCCTCGGATCAAAATCAACGTTTTCCAATTTTCTCTGGCTCTATTCGTCATTTTACTGGCAGTTTCTTTTTTTTTATTCAATTTTCCGAGAATTTTGGGCACCCGATAATGAGGACCACCATTAAATGGAACCAATAAACCCAACTTAAAGACTCGATTTAAGAAGATTCGCATTAGATAAATAATGAATAATTGGTAAATAATAAACATATAGATGAATAAATATGATAAAGGTCCTAGACCGTTACTAATTATAATACCTAAGGGTACCTATAACTTTTCCTTGCTAAATATATAAAGAAATAAATCATCAACTCCTTGATTAATACTTCAGTTGAATTTATAACCTTTACCGGGAAGTTTGTGACGAAGTTGACAGTTTTGAATGAGTGAATCAACACGTAAACGACGTTGTGGATCCTATCTAGACCAGGGAAGGGCAATCGGTAAAAAAATATCGATTTTTTAAATCGTTTCTGAATCGTTTCTAAAGAATCGATTTACAAAAAATCGATTAAAAAAAAAAAAGGTTTTAACTTTCCACTCAATAGCAAAAATAAACCATACAAATAGGCAATTGAGTAGTGTAGGTATAATAATATATATATGTCGGAATCCGGGTCAGGAGGCACATTTAAATCACTATAACTGGTTTGTAATTCACCTTCCACTATTTCTGTGTCGGAGTACATGATTATTAGTACCAAAAAGTATTAATGTCACAAAACAAACTTAACTACCTTGAACACGTGTATTCACTACTATGGAGAGTAAATGGTCACTTGAGGAATTTTAACAGAACAGAACTAATTATGGTCTTTAATAACGGTTGATTAACAAATAACGAATAACAAATAGAGATATGGAACAATATACAACTACTCCCACTGTTTTTTGAAAAATTTAACACCAGTTGAGGCGGTTCCCTTGACATATTTCGACTCTGTATTGGTTCACAAGTAAGGCCCTGCAGTGGGCGCGTACTTAATTAACTCGTTCAAGAGATAGCAATTTTTAAAATTTTTTAGATTGTAGGGAGAGAGAAAACGGTTGTAGGGAGAGAGAAAACGACATCCGCATGCAACTTTCAACATAAACATGATATATTATTATTTAAAAAACTGAAAATCACTCTTTAGTTTGACTTATTTTTTAATCACAACCATCATCCAGTCAGG
Organism: Creontiades dilutus; assembly: GCA_031894815.1. Taxonomy (NCBI): domain Eukaryota; kingdom Metazoa; phylum Arthropoda; class Insecta; order Hemiptera; family Miridae; genus Creontiades; species Creontiades dilutus. The sequence continues at coordinate 15,478 of JAVIWC010000832.1, forward strand.
TTATCACAACGTAAAAAATATAAAACCTACTCTTAATACCAAAATCTCTAAATAGGCAAGAAGGTAACATCAAAAACTGTAGAGTAGGAAACGTTGGGTATTCCTAATTTGACCAAAAGGTAATTGAGAGCAAATGTGCTTCTCAAAAAAGAAATAAATGAATGAAAAATAGGTAACTAAGGTAACGGTACCGGTAGTGGCCACAGTTAAGAATTTTTTTTCTTTAGTTTTGACAATTGTGGGCCAACAGTAGTACTGACTTTCTTCAGGACTCATTTAGAATATAGCCCGACTCTTCCCTAACATATCCATTGCCTAAAACTATCAAAAGAACAATTTTTTCTATTTTTTATTAATTTTTTCTCACACCTTTATTTTGATCTAGTAGTGGCCACATCAAATTACGAAATTTCCAGTAGTGGCCACGTGCATGTCTCAGTAGTGGCCACTTGACATTTTGCCCTCCTACGTGTTTAATATCATTAAATTCAATACCAGATGAACAAAATTGATTCTATCAGTAGAAGCTCTAGGATACAGCCCAACAAACGAGGAAACTAGGGACGGTCATATTGAGAAGTTTACCACAATTTCCAATGATGCTCTGTGCACTCCTAGTTCAACCTCTGACTACAAGATGACATGAGCTGTACCTCCTGCAAGTTTGAAGCCACTAGGAGACCGGGAATCCTTATTTCTCAAATATAAACTTTAAAATGGCCACTACTGGAGCAGTAGCCACTACCGGTGCCGTTACCTTAACCTGCTTCTCAAACAAACATCGATTCGTGAAAAGAAAACAGGAAAAATATTGGGTGTACAACATTCGAGGAAGCTGAACAAACAAATCACCTATATTACATGAATTGCATGCTTTCATGATTGAAAGGCGAAATCGACGAAGAACGGTAAATCTGGGGTTAAACAAAGTGTAAACAGATTTTGGTTATGCTGACGATGACAATTCCATAGATTATATATTAATGATTTGTTCAATATTAGACTAAACTTTTTGATGTCCTTTTAATAAAACTCAAATTTTGATGTCCTTTTAGCATGGAATTGCGTTTGATACGACAATGGTTTGATTTGAATTTTTTGTGTTTAAACCTTGAAAAAACTCATAGTATTCACTTTAAAATTTCGGGAAAAATGAAGTCAGGTGATACTATTAGGTTACATGAGTATACCTGTACAAGTGCTGATTCTACTTGTCCCTGTCCTTCTCTGCCATTTACTGATAGCGTAAAATATTTAGGTGTTACTTTTGATCAAAATCTTAATTTCAAGTTGCATATCACTTCATTAGTTGGGAGACTCCGTAAGCTATTTTATGTTTTTAAAGTTGTAAGAGACATTCTTCCAAAAAATTTGCTGCGCACTTTGTACTACGGACTGGCTCATTCATTGCTAAAATATGGAATAGTAGTTTGGGGTGGGACATTCAAATCATACTTGAAACCTTTAAAAACGGTACAGAATGGTCTAATTAAAGTCCTGTTACATAAACAATTTAGATTTCCTTCTGATAAGTTATACAAGGAATTTCAGATATGTAATGTTGAAAATCTTTTTATAACGGAATCTTGTATAATGCTATATAGAAACGGAATTCATCCTACCCATCTGAGCAATCTATCTTGCACACGTATTGCAATGGGTTCAAATATCTCTCTTCCCAAAGTAAATACTGAATTTTATAAGCGTAATGCATATGTTAAGGCACTGTATTTAATCTGGAAATATAATATTAATTTAAAAAATATAAGTACAATTAAGCAGTTCAAAACCCTTCAAGCTAAAATTGTGCATACAGACGTTGTTCTTTTCTAATCTAATTCATTTTATAAGGCTACATTTTTGTTTTACATCAAGGATCCTCCATTTCTTTTCTTCTCCTATTGTTCTTTGGCTTTTAATTACAATAGTTTCCCATATTCAATTGTATAAATGTATATCAAGAAACAACAATCCATTTTTTTTTTTCGATAAATTTTTTCTTATAAATATGTAATGTTCATACTACTAAATTAATTTTTTCTGAATGAAAGGCTCCACCGCAGGCCACAAGTCTTTGACTTATTCTCGCGGTGGGCAAAAACACTTTATTTAATTATTTTAGAAGGTATATTGTACTTTACGTTTATTATTATTTTTTTTATCCTTTCTTTACTTTATATGTCTTGTACGACAACATTTTGTTTCATTTTTTTTTTCTCATACTTGTTTTTGCCAATAAACGAATATTCTGACTTCAGGGACGAAAACCCTTTCCCCGCCATCAGGTGGCAACACCTCAGCGGACCCTTAAACTGGGCTGACTTTCCCTCATTAGCACCAGTAAAACCCCTTTCAATCTCCCCCTCTTGACGCCAGGGGCGGCTCCAGGATAGTTTCGGGGGGGGGGGGGGGGGGCATAAAACTTGTGTTTATTTTAGCAACCCCCCCCCCCCTCCCCAACAATACATGTTTATTAATACCTTTACCTACGAGATAGTAGTACTTTGATATACATGTAATTATAATTATAAGTACCTAACGATTAAATCACTTGTTTATTCCTTTGAAATGATACTGACTCATATGCTAAATGAACTTCAACTTGGTTACGATTAAAGCTAAACCCACCGTGTCTGTCCTCTACCGTTTTTGGCCCTTGAATTTTGCTTTTCCTTCTTACTACATTTAAGCCTCTTTCTCCTAATTTTTAATTATACAAATACATAATAAAACTGTCTTATCTGAGTATTCGACGTTATCGAAAGGTTGTAGCTCGCTCGCGTTCGTTTTTCACATCAGACCAAACAACCACCATCGGCTGGCGACTTCTTCGTGGTCAACTCACGAGATGCTACGATGCCCCATTTTTTGTCTTCTCTATTGTTATTATCTCTGTCCTCATTGTGTTGTTTAGTCAGCCTCCTGGCACAGGGCCAACCCCAACAAGAAGGCACAACTATTGCCACCTTTGCAGATGATATGTCAACGTATCCTCTCTAAATTGGAGATGATAAGAAGCTGTAGAACATAAAAATTACAGACGTCTTTTACTGAGGTTTGTAAATGGACCAAGATGATATATATATGAAGCTGAACGAATTGAAAATCAGCCCACATCAACGCACTAACCGAAAAGTCCCAATCTTGGATGTTGAGATCAGTTCAAATGAAATACCGCATACTGAAGCAGTTAAACTGCTTACTTGGGTTTGATCACTTGACTCCAAATTAACCTGGAATAAACGCATATTCGAAGAAAGAAGAACTTTGAATACAGGGGCGGAGTATTCGTGTTTAATGGGACAAATTTTAACGATCCCCAAAACAAACTGCTTATATATAATCAGATCCTTCGCCCTATTTGGACCTATGGGATACAGATCCTGGGGCTGTGCCAAGAAATCAAATATTAAGAAAATCCAAACCTTTCAGAATAAAAATACTGAGAAGTATAGTTGGAGCCCATTGGTACATGCTAAACGATGATATTCATCGAGATTTGAGGATGGAGACAGTCTATGAAATTTTGCAAAATACGCAAGGAAGCATGAACATCGCCTTCACAAACACTTTGAACCCGGAGATGCCCTACGTTTCGGACAACGAAGGTGAAATCCGACGTCTCAAGCGAAACAAACCATGGATTTAGTTGTGCTGCGTGAAAAGTAGTGCAATCGAACTCAGTGCTAATTAATTGAGCTATATAATAAACGATTAGATTTTGCTGTAAACCTACCCCTTTGAAATTGTACCTTTATTGATATGTGAAAAACTTCAATGTTAGTATTTGATTTTCATGACGTCAGCCAATTAATAAATCACGAAAAAAAAAATTGTGTTTTCACCTACGTTTTAGTAAAGCTAAACCCACCGTGTCTGTCCTCTACCGTTTTTGGCCCTTGAATTTTGCTTTTCCTTCTTACTACATTTAAGCCTCTTTCTCCTAATTTTTAATTATACAAATACATAATAAAACTGTTCTACTTACCTTCTTCATGATTATGCGAAAGGTTGTAAGGATATTTTAAGTTTGTTTGCAGTCAAACAACCACCATCACACACTACACAACTCAGTCAACTCACGAGATGCTACGATGCTACCACACTTGACGACTGACACAAACTCAAAAATCCAACCCCAGTCCCAACCAAACCACCAAACCTCGTAATAGCGGCAGCCCGCTATGCTGCCAACTTAGCAACTTGAAATGTCTCCTATTATGAATAGCGAACAAAAATGTCAACGTGACTTAAATTAGGAGTTTGTATTTGTAAGCTCTATAGAAATAAAGAATTATCGTCTTTGAAAATATTTTAAGAAATGTTTTTTCGATATATATATTTCGGAATAAATAATTTAAAATACACAAAAATGCACTTTGGTAAAGTCCTGTTTGGGACTTTCTAAAAAAAAAAAAAAAAAAAATGCCCCCCCCCCCCCCTGGAGCCGCTACTGCTTGACGCAAGACGTTTTAGTTGCTTTTGTTGAAAAATGTAATTTTTTGTAACACAAAATGTTCTCGCTGTTCTGAGGAAAACAAGTCTAAATTGTACATCAATCGGTTCAGGAACCGATTGTATTGCAAAAGTGTAATAAATTGCCAAACGCTGCAAATTCTTTCACTGGGGTTTATTATTCAATTGGCTTTGCGTTTTTTCATGATTTGAGGTTTTATACTAAACATTCTTTGTTTATTATTCAATGATTCATGATTTGAATTTCTACTAAGCTTTGGAGTGTGCGTGTTTCTACACAGGTGATAGAGCGATTATTGAATTTCAGGAGATATGCATAGAGCACGTAAATCTGTTCTCAACCAAAATACCTATTTGGATTGATCATTTGATCATATTTGTGTGGCTCCTGAAATTCAATAATCGCTCTATCACCTGTGAAACACGGACGACACTCCAAAGCTTAGTAGAAATTCAAATCATGAACGCAAGCCAATTGAATAATAAACCCCAGTGAAAGAATTTGCAGCGTTTTTTTCATTTTCTTAGCTTCATACTTCTTCCTTTCCTTCTCTTTTTCAATCGCCGCTAACACTGGATCGCTCTTTATCCTCTGCCTTCTTCTTCTTGCATACTCTTTCCACTTTTCTTTGGACACCTTTTTCCCCATAGTCAGTTGAGGAATACTCCTGCACCTTACAAATCTCTTTTATTTTAATTAACTGCATAATCCTCTCTCCCTCCAATACATTCTCTCTCCCTACAACTCTGTCATTTTCCGAAAATTGTAGGGAGAGAGGTTGTAGGAAGAGACGTTTTGGGTGTTTTCCATTCCCCAAAGGCTCATTCATCAATATTCTTATTCGTTTGAAGTAATGCACAACATCTTGTCATCAAGACTCAAGGTCGGAGCTCTTTGAAATGTAAATAAACACTCACCCACGTTGATGAAGAGGTTGTAGGAAGAGAGAAGTAATTTACCTACGCACAAGACTTCAACACTTGATCACATCACTCATCAAAC
>JAVIWC010000833.1:0-21100 GCA_031894815.1 Creontiades dilutus
CTGACCCAGCTACTAGAAAGTTTTCTCTGAGATTACTCTCTTTGAATCATACACTTTTCTAGTGAATTGTGTGTTAATCACAAAAAACTTCGGGAATTGTCACACACATATTTATTATTTTTATATCAGATAGCCCTTCTACTACAGTGGTTGCCTTAATCCGTTCAGTGGTTAATCCGATCAGCCGACTAATCCGATCAAAATCACTTGGGACAGAACGAACGTATCCCTTTGTGTGTAATTATCGCCGGGCAAACCGATAACGGCTGCCGATTTACTCGATCATTTCTCTTATCAATAGCAGCTCGAAAACAATGGCGTACAACACACAACACACACAATATTTGTTTATCAGCTGGTTTATTTTCACCACTTCTTTCCTTCTCAACGACAGACTTTTACCGTCAGTTTGCAATCTTTTGTCATCATGGCAAGCCGCGCTCATAGTGATCGATCTGTTTCGCGTAAAAAAGGATTGTTGCAGCAATTGATGCAGCAGTTCAGCTGAAAATCCCGCAATCAACACTTTCTGAGCTTCTCAAGAAATGAAATTCAATTTTAGCCGATAGCTCGAGTTCGTCACAAGGTCGGAAACGAAAACGCGAATTTTAAGGTTTGTTTTGACAAGAGGTTCCGAACCAGTTCGGGATAGAACCAGAACCTACAGGGAGAGAGATAGAACCACGGAGAACTTTCGGTGCTCGTTCTACTTGTCCGAACGCTTTCCAAACTAGTAGTCCAGTCATTTTGTAAAAAAAAATCTGCAGGGGGGGGAGCTTGCAAAAGTTCCCAACCTTCCACAAATTTTCTGGGTTGTTTCTACCCCCCCAGAGGTGCTACACCTTGAGCTAACTTCAGGGAGCCGAAAAACGACTTTAATTCGTTCCGTTGTAACTCGTTAAAACTTTAATTGGTTAAAACCAATTCTATTGTAAAATAAATCAGACAAAATTTTCTACAAAATGATCAACGATTCAAACTCGAGTTTTAACCAGATATGGAGGCTCAAAGATTGGCGAATTTTCCCAATATGCCAAAAATTAGCATAAATCACTCTTTTCCGCCAATTTTTTTGTTATTAACGTACCTACTTGATGATGATAATAAAATGTATTTTCATATTTTGTGTTGTTATGCTACATCTTCTCCCCCTTCATAGCCTAGCTTCGTCACCCTCCTCACCCCAACCAGCAAAAACAGCCAGAAATGTAGGAATTAAGAATAATATTCTTAATCATATTATGACACTGATGTATCTTAAAATCTTTGTCAATTGCTTAAAACTCGAGTTTAATTGGTTAAAACGTTTAAAATAAAAAGATTTTAAGATACATCAGTGTCATATTCTTAATTCCTACATTTCTGGCTGTTTTTGCTGATTGCGGTGGGAGGGGGGGGGGGGTGACGAAGCTAGGCTATGAAGGGGGAGGAGATGTAGCATAATAACACAAAATATGAAAATAGATTTTAATATCATCATCAAGTACGTTAAAAACAATAAACTTGGCGGAAAAAAGTGATTTCTGCTCATTTTTGCCATATTGGGAAAATTCGCAATTTTTCGAGCCTCCATATCTCGATGATAGCTTGGTCAAAAATTATGTGTGTAGATCATTTTGTAGAAAGTTTTGTCTAATTTATTTTACAATAGAATGGTTTTCTCGCTAGGATGCGTAGTTTTCGAGTTACAGCGGAAAAATTGAAAAAAGTCCGACAAAATCGCGGTTTTTCGGCCCCCCTGAAGTTAGCACAAGGTTAATTTGTCCGCAAAATGAGGTGTAGCACCCCTGGGGGGTAGAAACAACCCAGCAAATTTGAGGAAAGTTGGGAATTTTCGCAAGACCAAACCACCAGATGACTGGACTATAGTTTGGAACCAAAACGTGAAGGTCTCCTCCGCGCATGGTTCCGTCAGACATCGAGACCAAAAAAGAGGCAACAGTGTAACAATAACATATGAAGACCTACGGGGAAAAACGGTTTTTGTCCAATTTTTCTCAAAATGGTGATTTCAACGCCATCTTCAGCATCTTAAGGATCTCTAAGAAATAATGAATTGTTGAAGGGGAAAAAGGTTCCAGTCCAAAGATATTACACTTTAAAGATAGGCCATGTTGGGGAAGATCGGTTCCCTTCCGCGCGTCTGGGGAGAAACGGTTGTTGTCCGTATAACGGCCTTTAAAGTTCAAGTTGCTTCATATTTTGGTTTATTATTCAATAATAAACCATTGTAATCGTTCTGAAAAAAAAAATTCTAACCCCCCTGAAAATTTCATGGTTTACGTTTCAAAGGGTGTAGAATCCGAATCTGCAATAAAAATTTTCCGTCCGTCCGCCGTACGCCGTCGTACGCACGGTATCTCCGAAACGGCTGGAGCAAAAAATCTGAAATTTTCAGGAAAAATCCATCTTGGTCCGACGACGCCCCAATTCTTGAGCCAGCTCCCTCACTCAATTTAAAGTGCCCTTTAAGGGCTGTAAAAGTTTCGTAAAATCCCTGAAAACCTCAAAACTAGTCGAATCGGCCTAAATATTTTCCTATTTGAAGAACATACCATTAGGAATCCAATGAGCCCTTCCCCACGTCCGTAGGTCAAACCATTCCCGATGTATGGCCCGATTTATGGTCATGATTTGAATCTTACTAAGCTTCGGAGTGTGCGTGTTTTACAGGTGATGGAGCGATTATTGAATTTCAGGAGATATGCATTGACCACGTAGATCGGTTCTCATCCAAAACACCTGTTTGGATCGATCAGTTGATGATATTTGTGTGCCCCCTCTACATCTGTCTACCTTTGGCTACATCGTTTGAATTTGGATTTGGGGAAGTTTTAACGCAATACGAGTGCCAAAGGACTTGATAAATTGTAGATGTTTTTATTGTGGGGGGAGTATTGAGGTTCAATAAAAAAACGCTGCAAATTCTTTCACTGGGGTTTATTATTCAATCGGCTTGCGTTTATGGTTTGAATTTCTACTAAGCTTTGGAGTGTGCGTGTTTCACAGGATAGGGCGATTATTGAATTTCAGGAGGCACACAAATATGATCAACTGATCAATCCAAATAGGTATTTGGGTCGAGAACAGATTCACGTGCTCCATGTATATCTCCTGAAATTCGATAATCGCCCCATCCTGTGAAACACGCACACTCCAAAGCTTAGTAGAAATTCAAACCATGAACGCAAGCCGATTGAATAATAAACCCCAGTATAAGAATTTGCAGCGTTTTTTTTTTTTGTGAATCACACTGTTTTTATTCACTCAGTCGTATGAATCACGCAGTGAGTAGCGCTGTTTTGCTTATTCATTGCTATTATTTCCTAGTTTTATGGGGTCGAAATGATTACATCGAGTTCGGATGATGAAGAAAGTGCAAATTTAAAAAGTGTAGACGGTTGGGGACGTTGAAAATGAAAAAAAAAAAAAAAAAAAAAAAAAAAAAAAAAAACAGGAAGAAAATGCGATGCCACGAAGGTTTTGCGAGTTTCGAGTCATTCTCTCGGCCCAGACTGTGAGTGCAAACATTTTCAATGTTTTAAAATCATGATTTAAAATCATCATAATATCATCAAGGGGCCATTCATACATGGAATGTGATAAGGACATGTCCCTAATCAATCAAAAGTCATCCACAGAAGTTCCTGATGACTGGCGAGAAGTACTTAATGCGTTCCCAATCCATTCAAAGTTATAGACTGCGGAAAGGACATGGAATTTTCAAATTGGACAAACCACCTGACTGGCTTTCACCCACACAAATGCCCATTTCCTACTCTGCCAATAAGAGTTCTCGAGGTGAGCAACGTAGAGCCCAAGATTGCCTACAAAACCGCTTACTTTGCTCACACAACCCCAGCTTCTTTCGACACTGAAACTCAAACCAAAGAAACTGTTGCTTCCAAGAGTAAGCCTTTAAGAGCTGGAAAAAAAGTCACCAAAAAACTAGGCACCAGGAAAAAAAAATAAAGTTATTACAATAATTGTAATTGTCAATAGCGAAATAGATCAATAAAAAACCTGTTTAAAAGCACAAAAATGGAATGTTACATTTGCTAAATATTTTGTTCTTCTGGCGATCCTTTCGAGTGCTCTGTTTGTGGCCAATATTTCCACGCACTTCTGGAGGCCGTGGAAGAATGGACGGAGAAAAATTCAGACAAAATAGCCTCATGGAATGGTCCCTTGATCTTAACAGGAGGGCTCCCTATCGAATACTTAGGTAGCAATAAACCTTTTAGCGTTTTTCAGTGATTTTCTTGGACTGTAAAAACGGTCTTTATAGAAAATAGTAAACCGAAGAATCCTCAAGGAATGTGCATACGCGTACCGAATGTACCTAGATCCGATCTCGAATTTATAATGTAGATCCGAGCGGTTCCTTTCTTGCATTCCTTTTCCAAGTTACCGGTGATGAAGAAACTTGGCGAGTAAATTACTTTCAGGGTTCTTGGCCACCACCCAGTTTGGCAGACGTTTTTCCAACCCCTCTGGTAATAAAGAGAATGGCCTTCAGGGCCTCGAACACCGTCTCAAAATTACGTCTTTCTTCTAGAAGTTAATCCTTCAACTGCAGAGCTAACTCTGGAGAAAACCCTTCTCAACCGAAATTAAATTTATTCAAACTAGGTCGCTCGTTAGTTTATAATAATCGATGGGTTTCGAGTGACATCGTCAAAGCCAAGTGAACTGCCGTTCACACAAAATTTGCTTGGTGTTGAGGCAGCAACACACATGCGGGGTTGGCCGAGCACCGAACACCCAGATGCTCGTGGCATCTACTTGTAGTTGCTCGTGACCGACACCAAGTGATATTCGCAGTCAGACCCAGACAGTCAACCACCAGCGAACACTTCGAGTGAAGCGGGGCGAATATTCGTCTACTTTGAAATGGGAAAAAGACCGACACAGTCGAAGCACCCAGTTAGGACCCCTACACACTACTAGGAAACTAGCGATTACCAATTGGAGTTCGACGAATGCCGCTCGTGTGTAGCAGCCTTTATAATGACATGGACAGTAATTGTACTGTTTCTTAAAACTGTTAGTATATGAATACATTTTCTTGACATTTGCATTAGTAGTCGTTGACCAAAAAAGAGATTATAATCAACTTTGCGATTCAGATTTCATGGAGAAATTGAAGTTTGAAGGCGCCTTCCCAGACAGCAAAGGAGGTATCCCAAGAATTAGAGAGGTAAAGTTCGAACGCCATTGATTAGGAAAATGATTGAATCCAGAAAATTGTTTTTAATGAGTGAAATAATTCATTAACAGTGGAAAACATTTAAATCTTGAACACTAAGGTACTCCCCAGCGTCCGCAGGCTCCGCAAATACATAGGGTGCTTAACGTTTTTTCGCCTAGAAACTGCAAATTCTCTCTAAAATGTATAAATGTATAACAAATGGCAAGGGTGATGCTTTCTACTGTTTACGAACCATTCAAAACCTTTTTATTTCACGGATTTTCATAATGTCCCTCATTTATACCGTTTGAATTTTGATCATAACATTGAAAAGCTGATTGAATTTGCAAGTTTTCCTGGAATTTGACAGCTTTTTACATCAATTCAATTCAATTCAAATCTCTTTATTGTTTTCAGGTGAAGCCTATCACAATGCATGGGCACTAACCCACAAAATCAAAATAAAAAAGGAATTTAATATACAGGGTGTCTACACTTGTAATAGGCGGAAATCCAGGGGTCGATTCTACAACTAATTTGCAACATTTTTTGTCCCTTAACTTTTTTTTTACTCCTCTACAAATTCTACTTTTTTTATTTTTAAGATTTTTTTCGTGTTTTCGACCTTGCCTCACTAAAACGGCTATAACTCCCTTGTTCTAGGAGCAATCTTCAAATCTGATGATACCGTTGGAAAGAGCGTAAAATTTACTAATCGTTTAATGGAAAACGCAATTTTTGTATGTATTTTTAATTGGTAAAAAAATAGTCCAAAGTCTACATTTTAAAATTATTTCGGAAATTACCATTTTTCAAGCTAATTGTTTGCCTGTAATTAAAAGAGGTATCGTCGGGCACTCTTCAGAAAAAACTTCCTCAAACTGTCAGCTTTCTAACGGTATAATTTAAAAAAAAATTTTATAGGGAAGTTTTCGGAGAAAAACTGAGTTAAATGCGAAAAAACGTGGCTTTGTCGGTCCAAATGAGTACACGTTTTTCCTCACATATCAGCTTCATACGTTGGAAAATCGGTGCGACCTTTTTGTTTTCATAATGGATTCACTCTCAGTTCCAATAACATTGGGTCTCATTGGTCTCTCGTCTCGGAGGAATGGGCCTATGGAGTTTGATCCTCTAAACTCGAGGTAAGTAGTGTATTCCATTTCCTAAAAGTAAGGATCAAACTTGTGATTATTTCTAAGATAAAAGTGAGTCATCTCATTGTGCACTTGACTATCATTGAGATGGCGTTATATTCTTTTCAGGAGCTAGCCGATCTGGTTTTTATTTATGGCTTTGTGAAAAAAAAATTTTTTTAAGAAGTAAATTTTTTTTTATAATACAAAAGATTTGACATAAACAACTGCATTTCCATCCACCCCATCTCATAACATCAAGTACTTGCATTTTTCAAATTTTCCAACGTATGAAGCTGATATCTGAGGAAAAACGTGTACTTATTTGGACCGACAAAACCACGTTTTTTTGCATTAAACGCAGTTTTTCTCTCGAAACTTCCCCATAAATTTTTTTTTTACATTATACCGTTAGAAAGCTGACAGTTTGAGGAAGTTTTTCCTGAAGAGTGCCCGACGATACCTCTATTAATTACAGGCAAACAATTAACTTGAAAAATTGTAATTTCCGAAATAAGTTTAAAATTTAGACTTTGGCCTATTTTTTTACCAATTAAAAATACATACAAAAATTGCGTTTTCCATTAAACAATTAGTAAATTTTACGCTCTTTCCAACGGTATCATCAGATTTGAGATTTCTTTCAGAACAAGAGAGTTACAGCCGTTTTAGTGAGGAAAGGTCGTAAACACGAAAAAAATTTTAGAAATAAAAAAAGTAGGATTTTTAGCGGAGTAAAAAAAAGTTAGAGGACAAAAAATGTTGCAAATTAGTTGTAGAATCGACCCCTGGATTTCTTTATGGACGTTTTCCCAAGAGTTAAAACCTAATCTTTTAAAGACCTAAAAACTTCAGTTCAATTAAATAAAATCACCTCTCTATTTTACATATCCAGCCCTGCAAAAGATATCGGTTGGCAAGTCTAAACTGAGCAAAAGCTCTTTTCTCTTCTAGGTTCATATTAAATTCTAGGTAGGGTTCGGGCTCAAAACCATTTGAGTTCAGTAGCCCGTACAAATCAATGTAAGAGGACGATAAAGCTCTCGCGTAATCTTCATAGATTAATTTCGTTTTAAAGCACCTTACTATACAGGTACGGACTAAGTCACTCGCGACGAAGTTGTGGAAACCCATTTCAAATAAAAACGGAGTAGGATAGAACGTTGTCTATATTTCCACGAAAGTAAAGAGTTACACTGTTAAATCGATTTCGACGGTTAGGTCATCATCAGTAACAAAATATAACTAAATGTGCAGTTGAGAGAGCTCATCTTATAAAGTCTCAGAAGTGAAGGGAGCTTGAATCCTATTGGACAAGAAAAGTGAAAGGGGGCGGGAGATACAACCAATGAACAAAGTGAAAGGAACTCAAACAGATGTAAGGGTAACATTTTGAAGTGGGGGACCAAGTTATTGGAGAAATGAACCCACCAATGGTGAAACGCTCTGAGGGATGACGTCATTTAAACATTTACCTGCTTTATCGCTTATAAGTATCTCAAATTTTGCAAGAACATCCAACATGCTTCCTTTAGGAAAAAAATGAAGAAATTCTACAAACTGTCTATCTGCCAAGTCAAAATTGAAAATATGGCTAGATTCCCTAAGGTGACTGGCAAACGCAGAATCACCTTTGCTATGTTTATTATCTTTCTCATGTTCCTTGATTCTTTCCTTAAATTTCCTACCCACCCGTCTGACCGCAATACTTAAACCCACATGAACATTTCAATTTATAGACCCCACTCCTATCTTGAGTTTTAATCTTATCACTGATGATGACCTAACCGTCGAAATCGATTTAACAGTGTATCTCTTTACTTTCGTGGAAATATAGACAACGTTCTATCCTACTCCGTTTTTATTTGTTTTTTATTACTATACAGGAGCGCTTTTTACATGTTTTTGGGTAATGGGTCAAATATTTTCAGAAACCTGATTTGTTTTTAAGTTGAACTTTTGAACTTAATTAGTGGTTTTGGGTTATGAAAATGTGTAAGAGATTTAATGCGAAATTCTAAAATGTGGTCAAAAGTTGAAACAAGTCGTTTTGGAGTGGGGAAATATGGGTTTCTATGGGACTACAAGTGCTTTTCTCGAGAAAAACGCTGCAGATTCTTTCACTGGGGTTTATTATTCAATGATTCACGATTTGAATTTCTACTAAGCTTTGGAGTGTGCGTGTTTCACAGATGATGGAGCGATTATTGAATTTCAGGAGATATGCATAGAGCACTTAAATCGGTTCTCAACCAAAATACCTATTTGGATTGATCAGTTGATCATATTTGTGTGCCTCCTGAAATTCAATAATCGCTCTATCATCTGTGAAACACGCACACTCCAAAGCTTAGTAGAAACTCAAATCATGAATCATTGAATAATGAAACCCAGTTTATTTGGTTAGGGGTTTTGGTTTGGGGTTAGAATTTTTTTTCAAGAGCGATTACAATGGTTAATTATTGAATAATAAACCAAAAAAAAATTCGTATTTTGGTAACGAATTGAGATAGAAGAATTGTAAATCCCTACACCAGTTTATCGTTTGTGACAGTTCGCTAAACCATTAGCAGTAACTCACTAGAATTGAAAATAAAGAAAGGCAATGAGAGACGGAACACTCCATTACCGAGAATTCCTTTTGTTTCACGTGATTGAAGGGTTGACATGGTGGGGGCAAGTCCGGCTGGGCCCGTTGCTGCTACTGCGACCGGCGCTCTGATTGGCTGAGCCGAAAGGGCGCGAAAACGCAGCTCGACTTTTGGGGCGAGCTGTCAACATAAAAAATCAACCCCGCTGACAACTCTTCCGACCTTCTTGGAAGAGCACATACGCTGACAGCTACGTGCTGAGTCCAAACCCTCGGAATTCTACCGACCTGACTAAAGTCCTGGTGACTGTTCCGATGGCCCTCCGCCATCTTTGGGAACGTAGGTCTCCCAAGAACGGAGTCTTCAGTCTTGCTCCGCTCGTGCTAGTGGTAGGTCGTGAGGCGCGAATGTTCTTCCAGGCTCGATCACAAGATGCTTCCAAAGTGATTTTAACTCGGATTCGGAACGCGAGTTCGTGGTCGGTTGTGTTAGGTAAAAGGCTCTCGTTACGTTGTGTTATGTGAGTGATGTGTTCGGAAAAAAAACCTCAGGATTTCCCCTGCTGTACACCTCATTGGTTATGTAGAGCAACCCACCATTTCCAAGGTACTTGCTTTCAGCATTAATTTCTTCAACTCGAAATTATTTTACATTAAAATTATCAAAATTTTCGGTAATTCCGCGAATGAAATGGGCGTAATCCGTTTGGGGGAGTCGGGTAGGCGATGGGCCTGTAAATAATAATCTGTTTGGGGGCACAAGAGGCGATTTGTTCGCGAAAATCGGCGCGATTTGTATACATGACTGCTGGCGATATACCAATGTTCACAACTTGCGCAAATTTGGAACTGCTAAGTGTGATCACGTTATTGCCGACGGAACGTTTTCGTTTGCACCAAGTTTTTCGTGCAGATGTACACCGTTCTCGTATGTAAAAATATATTCAACGTCCCTGTGATTCATGCATTTCTGCGTTCCAAAACGAAATCCGAAAACATACAGTTTTGGAAAAATGTGAAAGATTTTAGCGTGTCGTTGAATGCTGGTGATTTTACCATGCAGTTGCTTCATGTTGACTTAGAAAAGGTCGCTAACCTTGCAGCTCAAGAGGTGTTTCCTCATTGCTCTGTATTTGCACATTCCCTCTGTACAAAGCTGAAAAAACGTCTGCCTAGTGGGTGTGGCACATAGCTTCCTCGTATCCATAACATGACTGTATAGATCATTGAAAATTATTATTGACTGAAAAACTTCGTTCAATTAGGCGAAGTAAATATTGAATTAGGGTAAATTTATTGTTATGCAGGAGCATAACTTGAGAAAATAAAGGTAGGCATGTTCAACTATTGAACAAACTATAAAATTTCATCGAAATTGTCAAGAATTATGCGTTAACATTTCAGAATTGCGGATGCGCAGAGGCTATATACTATATATTGATCCGGGGGTCATAACAAGGTCACAATTTTGAAAATGTAATTAGGGATGCTTGCAAGGAACAAGGCTACTATTGATCCGGGGGTCATGAAACTTATAGGGGACCATCTACACATCAAACCGAACAATCCCTGAAAATGTCATCGAAATCGGTCAAGAACTCCCGGAGTTATGCTTGTGGCAAGGATTTTACGTTTGCGCATGCGCAGAGGCTACTATTGATCCGGGGATCATGAAACCTATAGGGGACCATCTACACCCCAACCCGCACAATTCCTGAAAATTTCATCGAAATTTTTCAAGAATTCCTCGGAGTTATGCGCGTAACAAGGATTTCACGTTTGCGCATGCGCAGAGGCTACTATTGATCGGCGGTCATGAAACCTGTAGGGGACCATACACCCCAACCCGCACAATCCCTGAAAATTTCATCAAAATCGGACTATAACTTCGTGTAGTTTTGCCCGTAACAAGGATTTGCTGACAGACAGACAGACACACAGACAGACACGGAACCAAAATTGTTCAGAAAGGTCTAAAACGCAAAATGCGAGTGGAATTTTTGATTTTGGAGACAAAACAATTTTCACATTCCGAAAGTGAAAACAATGCTTCCGCTACCTTGGTAGACTCGGAAGCAATAAACGTTTGGTCTGTTTAGGTATCAAAATAACAGTGACCTCGACCTTCGGAGTACTTTGAACGTTGCCCCTTGTAGATTAGCAGTTCTTTTTGCTTTTAAAACGGAACGGGTTTAATATTCTTCTTGGATATGGACACATTGTTGACAGACATATTGAATGGTGCGAGTTACCTGGATTTTTTGCAAAACGATTTACCACTACTTCTTCATGATATTCCACCAAACGTTCAGCAAAATATGGTACCTAAACAGAGTAAACGTTTATTTTCTATCAACAATACTTCTCTTTTCTCTTCCGTTGAAAAGTTGTTTTGTATAAAATACAGATTTTAATAATGGGAGTACCATTATGTACCTATAATTTGTCTACTACGTAGGTACCTGATTTTCATACTAAAATAATACACCATATTTTTCGGATTTAAAATGTGAATATCTCCACGAAATCTAACCAAAATCATAAATGAGACTATATCATTCGAAAGCTGGTTAAATGCGCTACTTTTTATGGAATTTGCAGTTTTGTGGGTCGTCTTTTAGTAAATCTTTTAGTAAATTGATGAGCGATAATGAAAAATAAGAAAATGTAACTTTCCTGCATAAGTTAGAGTTTGAGCTGTTCATTCGATGCAAAGTTAGTGATTTTTATGGTAACCTGTACCACCATCTCATTGGAAATTTAATGCTGAATCCGAGAATGTACTAAAAAAATGGAAAACATTGGAGCTAAGTGCACATAAAACAGCTTTTATGAAAAAAAAACGTGGTTTCCTCAAGAAATCTTTTAAAAATCATATCTCCGGAACGGGTTGAGATAGAGCAGTGCGGTTGGCGGCGTTTTGCTCCTTTTTCGGTCAACTGTTTTGCACCCAGGAAAATACTTCGTATTTCAACAACATAAGGGAATCACCCTGTATATTTAAAAAATTGTTCAAATAAAGTTTAAAAATGATCACATAAGGGTTGAACAGTTCGTGACAACCTACTCCTCAGGTTCATTGTTTACATTGCGAGAGCGAGAGTCCGTTGGACCGCTTTTCCCTAGTTCAGTGAGCTCTGGGTCTATAGGTCGCAGGTGTTCGCAGCGAATTTCGGTTTGCGGTCTTTCTGTACTTGTTTAAGGAGAATTGAAGGTGCTCACTAAAAACCTCAAAAAAGTCAAGGTGGCCTAAATGTGTACCCTTTTTGAAGAACCCTCCACGAGGAATCGAAAATCTCACAAATAACGAGACAAAATGTTTGTTTGCCCTCTTGGTGCCATAAATGTTTCGCGTTATTTTGGTTTACATTGTTTTTGTGTTGATATCAGTAACCAAGTGATTGTAAACATGGATGACAATTTTCGACATTTCCTCCGATACATGTTGAACCATTCTGATAATTTTCAGGAAAAATCAGAAAATCTGAAATTCTCAGGAAAACGCTACAAATTCTTTCACTGGGTTTTATTATTCAATTGGCTTGCGTTCATGATTTGAATTTCTACTAAGCTTTGGAGTGTGCTTGTTTCACAGGTGATAGAGCGATTATTGAATTTCAGCAGATATGCATAGGCACGTAAATCTGTTCTCAACCCAAATACCTTTTTGGATTGTTCAGTTGATCATATTTGTGTGCCTCCTGAAATTCAATAATCACTCTGTCACCTGGAAACACGCACACTCCAAAGCTTAGTAGAAATTCAAATCATGAACGCAAGCCAATTGAATAACAAACACCAGTGAAAGAATTTGCAGCGTTTTTACCAAACTACCCAACTTGTCGGTTTTCCCGTTCGGAACGTCAGTGATTCCCGATTCAGAGAGTCCTACCATTCTTAAATGCGCCGTTCTAAATTTCTTCAGTGGTGTTTCTGCATTTCAGTCATACCGCCATGAAATGCAGTGGTGTTTCTTTCCACCACTGGTTGACTTAGTGGAGGTAGCAACCATTAGTGTTTCTTTAGGAAGTCTGAAGATGTCCAATAATTCTCATCAGTCAGTCAACCATACAGCTATGTATTGTTTGAGTATGTGAGTCTTGTCTTCCATATTCCTACCTAGAGTCGTGAAAACCTTCGAGATTCTGAATTAACCTTTATCGATCTTGCGTGATCATCAATTAACGTTTCATGTAGAAGTATTTTTAGACTCAGCCAAACTTTGTCATGAGTTCTCTACCTCACAACGCGGATTCCTATCGGGTCAAAAGCCGGGCACACGGAAGACTGCCATCTGGGTGGAATGAAGGCAGGAGGTCAGTAATCTCATCAACCCGGAATGGAATATTCGAAGGCGCACGACCTCGTTCTTGTCTCTCACACATCTTATTGGACGGACATTAAAAACGACCAAACAAAATCCCAACATTCGCATTATGATTAGCAGAGCTCGGATACGAGCTGGTTTGCATATTTTTTTCCTGAAAAGTGTATATAGAAAGAAGGCTTATGGTGGCACTCTCACCTCGCTGAGACCATTATCATCTGGTGCAAGAACAAAACGCTGCAAATTCTTTCACTGGTGTTTATTATTCAATTTCATTCATTTGGCTTGCGTTCATGATTCGAATTTCTACTAACTTTGGAGTGTGCGTGAGTCATAGGTGATAGAGCGATTATTGAATTTCAGGAGATATGCATAGAGCGCGTAAATCGGTTCTCAACCAAAATCAATAATCGCCCTATCACCTGTGAAACATGCCCACTCCAAAGCTTAGTAGAAATTCAAGTCATGAATGCAAGCCAAATGAATGAATTGAATAATAAACCCCAGTGAAAGAATTTGCAGGGTTTTTTTTTTTTTTAACCTCAATACCCCCCCCCCCCCCCCCACAATAAAAACATCTATAATTTATCGAATCACTTCAGCACTCTTATTGCTTTAAAACTTCCCCAAATCCAAATTTAAACGATGTAGCCAGAGGTAGACTGATGTAGAGGAGGCACGAAAATATGATCAACTGATCAATCCAAATCGGTATTTTAGTTAGTCTCCTGAAATTCAATAATCGCTCTATGACCTGTGAAACACGAACACTCCAAATTTTCATGATTTAATAAACTTTTTAACCAAATTTTTCTAAAACTATCGATATTTTTTGGTCGATACTATGGTAGTGCCTACTATCGATGATTAACGTACGATATATATCGGCATCGATATTTTAATATCCCAAGATTCAAAAATCTTGACGAATTAAAGTTTTTTCCCCATTTTCGTACAACTATTTTTCTTTTACTTTCTTTAAATTCATAATTTATTTTCAAAGGAGGAATGAAAACAAGTGGGTGTGGCACATAGCTTCCTCGTATCCAAAACATGACTGTATAGATTATTGAAAATTATTATTGACTAAAGAACTTCGTTCAATTAGGCGAAGTAAATATCGAATTAGGGTAAATTTATTGTTACGCAGGATCATATCTTGAGAAAATAAAGGTAGGCATGTTCAACTATTGAACAAACTATAAAATATACCTAATAAGTTCGAACAATCCCTGAAAATTTCATCGAAATCGGTCAAGATCTCCCGGAGTTATGCGCGTAACAAGGACTTCGTTTGCGCATGCGCAGAGACTACTATTGATCCGGGGGTCATGAAACCTATAGGGGACCATCTGCACATCAAATCGAACAAACCCGGAAAATTTCATCGAAATTGCTCGAGAACTCCCGGAGTTATACGCGTAACAAGGATTTCAAGTTTGCGCATGCGCAGAGACTACTATTGATCGGGGGGTCATGAAACTCATAGAGGACCATCTACACATCAAACCGAACAATCCCTGAAAATTTCATCATCGAGAACTCTCAAAGTTATGCGCGTAACAAGGATTTCACGTTTGCGCATGAACAGAGGCTACTATTGATCCGGGGGTCATGAAACTCATAGGGGACCTTTTACATATCAAACCGAACAATCCCTGAAAATTTCATCGAAATTGATCAAGAACTCCCGGAGTTATGCGCGTAACAGGGATTTCACGTTTGCGCATGCGCAGAGGCTACTATTGATCCGGGGGTCATGAAACCTATAGGGGACCATCTACACCCCAACCCGCACAATCCCTGAAAATTTCATCAAAATCGGACTATAACTTCGTGTAGTTTTGCCCGTAACAAGGATTTGCTGACAGACAGACAGACACACAGACAGACAGACACGGAACCAAAATTGTTCAGAAAGGTCTAAAACGCAAAATGCGAGTGGAATTTTTGATTTTGGAGACAAAAAAATTTTTACATTCCGAAAATGAAAACAATGCTTCCGCTACTTTAGTAGACTCGGATCAAAATCAAATTGTGTATGTATCTTGTAGGATTCCTTTTTGAGACACCCAAAACGCAAGGACTCATATAATCCAGGATAATATTCAAGTTATATAGTTATATTTCGGTCAAGTATGATATAATCATCACTAAAACACCGAAAGGTTGGTAAATGATTTTGTTACGTTCAAACTTAACAATTCCCGGAAGAGAGGTATTCTGGCATCTCACTAGTAACCAAAAAAAAAACTGTTGACAGAGAATTTATCATGCCAAATGTGGTTTAAATTGGAGTAAGAACCAATTTTTATGTAGGTATATCCTACATTCTCCTTCACGGCGACTGAGGTTGAAGAGAAGGTATCCAGGAAGATACCCCGCGTCATTAAGGATTAACGCCGACACTAACAAACATCGATATATCGATATTTTATGTTTCGATGGCCATCCCTAGTGTGGAAAGCCACTTGTTCAAAAGAAAAATGGCAACTCGGTGTGCTATTGCATCCTCATCGAGAGAACGCTGCAGAATAGATTTTTGGGGGGGGGGACCGTGAATTGAACTTGATCTCGTACCGGACTCGGACGGGGGGGACGGGTCAGATATTGATAAACAAACATGAATTGAACTTGTGAAGCGGAAACGCCGACAAATTATTCTAATAATTGAAAGAAAGTAAACTTACCCCATTCTGCAGTGACCCGATCAGCACAGCACATGAAACAAAAAGAAAAGAAAATTAGTAAGGAATATTTATAAAAGTAATACAAGACTAACATGTAAAACAAACAATAAACAACCAAATAATCACAAAATTGATTGATCACCCAGTTGAGGAGCTTGTTTCCAAAAGGTACTATATCCGTTTTGGTCATAAGCGAGAAATTCACGGAAAACCATTACTAGCTGAAAACATGGATTTTTCCTGAAAATTTCAGATTTTTCGCTCTAGCCGTTTGGGAGAAAACGTGCGTACGGCGGACGGACGGAAAAATTTTTATTGCAGATTCGGATTCTACACCCTTTGAAACGTAAACCATGAAATTTTCAGGGGGGGTTAGAATTTTTTTTTTCCAGAGCGATTACAATGGTTTATTATTGAATAATAAACCAAAAACAGCAGGGAAAAGATAAGGTGATGGTGGTATCTAGGTGGTACAGATAAGATGCGAAACTCCACCGTTCCCCGCGGAGGTCGGGGTATTAGCTCTGTCCCGGAATTGATACGTGCATAATACATATTTAAGAACGTGTTTGCACATTGAGGAAATAGTCTAGTTGAAATATATACGTATAATCAGGGAACTATATTCGATATGTTGGCTGTTTCGAAGTGTTATGAGTGTGTGTTCGACTAATGATAATCGTTAAACTCATAGGTAGCATGTTTGCACATTGAGGAAATAGTCTAGTTGAAATATATACCTATAATCGGAAAACTATTTTCGATATGCTGCCTGTTTCGAAGTGTTATTTGTGTTTGTTCAACTAAGGATAATCTTTAAACCCTTGGGTATTGTAGGCAACAATCACGCTAGTGAATTTTACTTGCATAATACATATTTAAGAACGTTTTTGCACATTGTGAGAATAGACAAGTTGGAATATATTCGTATAATCAGGGAACTATTTTCGATATGTTGGCTGTTTCGAAGTGTTATTTGTGTTAGTTCAACTAAGGATAATCGTTAAACCCATGGGTATTGTAGGCAAAAATCACGCTAGTGAATTTATACGTGCATAATACATATTTAAGAACACACACATATTGCACATTGTGGGAATAGACAAGTTGGAATATATTCGTATAATCGGGGAACTATTTTTGATATGGTGCATGTTTGTGTGTGTGTGTTCAACTACGGATAATCGCTAAACTAATCGGTAGTCTAAGCTACAATCACACTAGCGAATTTATACGTGCATAATGAAACTTTAAGAACAAAGATGGTTCGAGAGAAAATAGGAGTACTATCAGAATAAAGAAAAACCTTTGGTTTTTCCACGAATTTGGTCTGAGAAAAGTCTGAAACGGATTTGTATCATGTTATTTATTCCTCTTGGGCTTAGCTGGTCCTACAACCTCCACTAGACCAATTATAATCTATTATCCTTCTATTGATCAATCATTGCATGGGACTTCTTAAACATGAGGCACCTATATGATTTATTATTAGAGATTTTGTAGGAAAATACTTGGTACTTACCATTTGCGTGTTCCCGCATTCCTTTGTATCAATCGATGACGATTCACGGTCCGAATTGATGGAAGATGAAGATTGAACGCGCGAATGCGAAACGGAACGCGAAGCGGAGACCACACCCGAACACGAACAGGAGAAGACTGGTCGAGACCTGCCGCTCTCCGAGTCGAGCTACCCGGCGGACGGACACTGGGCGTTGGCCGAGGCGCCCGGTAATTTCGTGATTTCGAAGTTTTATCCGCCCAAAAACTTCGAAAACGCGATTTTGTTGACGCGACTTCACGAAACACACTTTGAAATAAACTTGAAAACAGAGTACCATGTCCTAAACATCAAAAATATAGGCGCTACTTTTTTATAGGTAATAATTCCCGGTAATTTCGCGTTTCCGAAGCTTTAGGCGCCTCAAAACTTCGAAAACACGAACTTTTTGACGCAACTTCACGAAATACACTTTGAAATAAACTTGAAAACAGAGTACCATGTCCTAAACATCAAAAATATAGGCGCTACTTTTTTATAGGTAATAATTCCCGGTAATTTCGCGTTTCCGAAGCTTTAGGCGCCCAAAAACTTCGAAAACACGAACTTTTTGACGCAACTTCACGAAATACACTTTGAAATAAACTTGAAAACAGAGTACCATGTCCTAAACATCAAAAATATAGGCGCTACTTTTTTATAGGTAATAATTCCCGGTAATTTCGCGTTTCCGAAGCTTTAGGCGCCCCAAAACTTCGAAAACACGAACTTTTTGACGCAACTTCACGAAATACACTTTGAAATAAACTTGAAAACAGAGTACCATGTCCTAAACATCAAAAATATAGGCGCTACTTTTTTATAGGTAATAATTCCCGGTAATTTCGCGTTTCCGAAGCTTTTAGGCGCCCAAAAACTTCGAAAACACGAACTTTTTGACGCAACTTCACGAAACACACTTTGAAATAAACTTGAAAACAGAGTACCATGTCCTAAACATCAAAAATATAGGCGCTACTTTTTTATAGGTAATAATTCCCGGTAATTTCGCGTTTCGAAGCTTTAGGCGCCCAAAAACTTCGAAAACACGAACTTTTTGACGCAACTTCACGAAATACACTTTGAAATAAACTTGAAAACAGAGTACCATGTCCTAAACATCAAAAATATTGGCGCTACTTTTTTATAGGTAATAATTCCCGGTAATTTCGCGTTTCCAAAGCTTTAGGCGCCCAAAAACTTCGAAAACACGTACTTTTTGACGCAATTTCACGAAATACACTTTGAAATAAACTTGAAAACAGAGTACCATGTCCTAAACATCAAAAATATAGGCGCTACTTTTTTATAGGTAATAATTCCCGGTAATTTCGCGTTTCCGAAGCTTTAGGCGCCCAAAAACTTCGAAAACACGAACTTTTTGACGCAACTTCACGAAATACACTTTGAAATAAACTTGAAAACAGAGTACCATGTCCTAAACATCAAAAATATAGGCACTACTTTTTTATATAGGTAAAAATTCCCGTAATTTAAACGAAAACAGAGTTTCGAACTACTTTAAGGCCCCAAAAACTTCGAAAACACGAACTTTTTGGTGCAACTTCACAAACCACACTTTGAATTAAACTTGAAAACAGAGTACCATGTCCTAAACACCAAAAATATAGGCACTACTTTTTTATAGGTAATAATTCCCGGTAATTTCGCGTTTCCGAAGCTTTAGGCGCCCAAAAACTTCGAAAACACGAACTTTTTGACGCAACTTCACGAAATACACTTTGAAATAAACTTGAAAACAGAGTACCATGTCCTAATCATCAAAAATATAGGCACTACTTTTATATAGGTAATAATTCCCGGTAATTTCGCGTTTCCGAAGCTTTAGGCGCCCAAAAACTTCGAAAACACGAACTTTTTGACGCAACTTCACGAAACACACTTTGAAATAAACTTGAAAACAGAGTACCATGTCCTAAACATCAAAAATATAGGCACTACTTTATAATAGGTAATAATTCCCGGTAATTTCGCGTTTCCGAAGCTTTAGGCGCCCAAAAACTTCGAAAACACGAACTTTTTGACGCAACTTCTCAAAACGCACTTTGAAATGAACTTGAAAACAGAGTACCATGTCCTAAACACCAAAAATATAGGCTCTACTTTTTTATAGGTAATAATTCCCGGTAATTTCGCGTTTCCGAAGCTTTTAGGCGCCCCAAAACTTCGAAAACACTAACTTTTTGACGCATCTTCACGAAATACACTTTGAAATAAACTTGAAAACAGAGTACCATGTCCTACTCATCAAAAATATAGGCACTACTTTTGTAATAGGGAATAATTCCCTCGAAAAATTGATTAAAAATAACGTTTTTCCTAAATGTGTATACAAAATACACTCTAATATTCAATATTTCAATTTGTAACGAGGAATTAACTGATGAATAATTGTCTCGCACTGGGAATTAACTTAAAATGAAACAACTCGTAATCCGTATAACCTTTTATTGGTTAGGACAATTGTTGGAGATACACTCGTCTTCGAGGTATGTACAACTTGTCGAATAATCCAATAAAAGGTTATACGGATTACGTGTTGTTTCATTTCAAGTTAATTCCCAGTGCGAGACAATTAATCATCAATTAATTCTCTCGTTACAAATTTAAAACGAAAAACTTTCTACCGGTGAACATAAATCGGACGCTTTACGTACAACGGAGACGGGAGGCACTGAGATAATGATAATAATGAACTCGGCCTGACAGAAGGAATATGTTTCTCTCCATTCTTATCAGGTCCTGGAAAAACGACAGGGAGAAGGAATACTTTTGAACCATTCAGAGAAAAGATTGTATGATCCACAATCCTGATGGTTCCACGGAACACAAACCTTCTCGTTGCATGGTTTCAAGTATTCCTTCTCTTTGTCGTTTTCCCAGAACCTGATCGGATCGGAGGGAAACATATTCCTTCTCTCAGGCCGAGTTCTCATTGCCTCCGTCTCGGTAAAGCGTCCGAATTTTGTTCATTGATAGATCGTTCTTTTTCTAATTCAAATATTGTTTGTTAGAGTGTACTTTGTGTTGTAGAATAATGAAAATTGGTCACCGCTACAAACCATAAGTTCTTTCTGATCATTTCCGTAACAGGAGAACTAATCGTAAACCCGGTAGATGCTTTATTAGGGACGGTGATTCATCTATCGCTTTAGGTGCTCGGAACACTGTAAGAAGAAGCCGATACGAAGTACGATCTTCGAAATTGAGCACAGGTAAAATCATTAGTACTAAGTAGAGTAAGGCACTGTCTACTTTTTCTAGGCTACTATTTAGTCCCCTTGAGGAAGTTAAATGAATCACAGAGCTATAAAACACGGCAACTAAAGGTGGATTCACACTCGCGGTAACGGGAACGTCAGATCACGTTCGGAGACGGTCGCGTCAAGATTGCTTCTATGGAAACCAAACGGGGTGATTCCCACTCACGGGCGCGGTACCGTCAAGATCAAATCTTCCTCCAGTCACCTCCCGTCAGGTCGCCCGGCGACCTTTTTATCTTCTGATTTGCTGATTTCGTTGCAATTCGTTCTTTTATAGTCTTTTCTAATGGATGACGAAAGGTTGATCGAGTGCGTTAGGGAACTACGATTTGTCAAATCCAC